>WBMZ01006843.1:0-23214 GCA_013400975.1 Atrichornis clamosus | reverse complement strand
GGCCCCGGCCCCGACCCCGGCCCGCACCTCGCAGCCGCGCCAGCACCGCCCGCAGCGCTCCTCGCACGTCCCGCAGCGGCTCCCGCGCCTCCATCGCTGCGGGGCGGCCGCCGCAGCGCCCCGCGCGTCACGTCCGCTCCCGGCAGCGGCTGGAACGGCCCCGTCCCACCCATCCGGCCGTCCCGCCCCACAGACAGACAGCACGGCCCTACCGACAGCACAGCCCCACAGATAGCACAGCCGCACGGACAGACAGCCCTGCCCCCCAGACAGCCCCGCCCCACAGACAGCACAGCCCCACAGCGAGACAGCACAGCCCCACAGAGAGACAGCACAGCCCCACAGACAGACAGCACAGCCCGGGCCGCAGCGATACACACTTTATTAGTGAGGGACAGAGCGGGGAAGCAGCGGGGCCGTGCCCCCGCGTGCGCCTCTGTGATAAGAACCGAGGCTCACACCCCACTAGAGCAGCCGGCGGAGCTCCTCGAAGTTGAGCATGTTGTTGGCTGTATCGGACCAGGCTGCATGGGTCGCCCCATCCATCTCTGTAGCCAGGCTGTTGGTGCTCTCCAGAGCGTGGTTCGTGCCCCCGATGACTTCATGGCATTCCGGGCACCTACTCCTCTGCATTGCCCCCCCACACTCCCCAATCACATAGATATGTCCATTTTTGCACTTGAACCAGTGGCCACGGGGATAGCCAATAGCACTGACAATCTGCACCCGCTCAGCCTCAGAAACCCCCAGGCCTGATACAGGCAAAACAGCACTGATCTTCTCCAGGTGAGCCTTCACTGCAGCCTCATCCTCCTCTGTGAATTTCTTTGTCCCTTTCAGGATCTCACGTGCCCTGTCAATCTCTGCTGCAATGTCTGGGGGCACCATCCTACTTGAAGCTTTGCACCTTGTCAAGAGGTTCAGCAAGTAAGTCAGTCTCTGGATCTCAGACTGCAGGTCAGAGAGCTCCTGTCCTGTAAAACTGATGCGTGGCTTATCCAGCCACTCCTGGACTTCATCCAGCCTCTTTCTCAGCCCCTTCCTCTCACTCTCACAAATTTTGTTCATAGAATTGGTTAGGTCTGCTACACGTTCATAGAAATTAAGCAGGTTCTCAATTAGTCCGATACTCTTTGTGGAGAGATCAGAAGCTTTTAGTTTATATTCCAGCATTAAGTACTTATGGGATAGATTACTCCTCAGAACAGCATTCCCTGCCAGTGCAGCCTGCAGTCTCTGTCTGCTAGACTCTATTTCCTGTGCTGGGCCTTGGATTTTCTGTTTCACCTGTTCTATCTCATCCACCTGCCTTTTCACACTGGTGCCGTATCTCAGGTTCTTTCTGATGGGTGTCTGACACTGAGGGCATACCTTCAGCTTGATGGCATCATCGTCTTTATCTATATAATGGTCAAGGCCTTGGGACTCAAAGACATGGCCACAGTCTTCAAGCTGTACAAATCGAGCATCTGGGTCATCCTCAAAGCCAAAAAAGATCTGAGTGAGTTCCTCATGGTCACAAACAAGGCACTTCTTCGGGCAGGGCTCTCCACAAAATCCAACACAGGGATGACCACAGGGTAGTACCTTAGCACATGGAACATTGCAGCGAGGCCTGTTGCATGGCTCAGAGCAGAGATTGGTACACTGGTAGTGCTGGCACTGCCACTCACATGGTTCAGCACAAGGAACACAGCTTTCCCCACATTTCCTGTTGCACTTACTGTGAACACAATAGTTCTGACATTTCTTCTGACACGGAGGGCATTCTGTAGTACAAGGCTCTTGACACTTGTGGGAGCAGATCAAGAAGCGTTTGCATGGGCTGATACATGCCTTATGAAATCTTCCATCAAAGCAAGAATGACAGGAACCTGAACATACATGACCACAAGCCAGTATGACAGAACACTTAGTCTCACATTTCACAGGCATCTCAGGTTTCATCCCAGTGACCCAGCATTCAACTTGCTGCTTGTGGCCACATTTCAGTGTGACTGTAACCCATTCATGACACTTCACTGGGCATTCCTGCCCACAAGAATTGCTGCATGCGTGTCCACAGTTTAATATCTTCTGGCAGGGTTCTAGGCACTTAAATTTACTCTCTGGAATAGAACATGGCACCATCTGCGCATGGCCACACTTAGAAATAGTTTTCTCTACCATCACCATGCATTTTCCACAGGGTTGATAACATGACTGTGGGCAGCGGTGCCCATCTGCACAAAGCACCTTTTGACAAGGCTTCAGACACTGGTACTCCTTGTGCTCCAGGTCATAGGGGTGACATGCCCTGGTGCAAACATGTCCACAACTCAACCTAAACTCACAGGGACGACTACAGCCTCCCTCTGGGACTCTGCTGAAGTCTGCAGCTGTAGATACGCGTGTCTTGGTTTCAGGGTGGTTTTGACAGCAAAGCTCCAATGAGTGGCCAATATGACCTTTCTCCCGCAGGGTGTGAATGATCTTGCTCCAGAGAAGAACCTTGCCAAGCATTCTCATGTTTCCAATACAATACAGCCCTTTCTTAGCTCTGGATAATGCTACACATACCCGATTAGGGATCTGCAAGAACCCAGGTCTCTCCTCTTTGTTGCTCCGCACCAGTGACAGCAGAATAATATCATTCTCCTCTCCTTGGTACTTATCTACTACATGAACCTTCACACCTTCAAAGATCCTTGCTGGCATGAGCTTACGCAGACAGAAGAGCTGTCCAGTGTAAGTAGTGAGAATGGTGATCTGGGAAGGTTGATAATCCTGACACAAGAAGTATTTGCACAGTTCCACTACAAAGTGGGCCTCATGTGGGTTCTGGTGGCTTTTCCCTTCCTGGATCTCTTGCTCAGGAAAGTCATGTTCCACAAAGAAGAGGTTAGTTGAGACACCCTGAAACCAGAGGAAGGATGTCAGAAAGAGAATTCTGGCTTCTGTCCCCCCAGCCTGTTTCCATGTCCCTGATTATCCACTGACAGGAGGACTTTGAAGGAAATGACTACAGTATGCAGTTAGTGTGTACTTTGGTGATTTCCTCTTAGATTTCCATAGGTTATTAATCAAATGTGATTAATAAACTTAAATTCCTATTTCAGCTTATGGGTAACATTTCAGTATCCTACTACGAAATCAGTTCCTGTGGATGATTTTATTCCCTAACTTTCCAGAGCTGTTTTTACTGTACCTTTCCAGGTTATAGAAAAGAGAACGTTAACTGTTAGTAACATTTCTCAAAGCACATTCATAGTGTGAACAATGTCTTGTTTTGGCCATGTGGGAAAAAGGTATCAAGTTACCAGTGCACAGGGCTTAGCAACTGCCTAAAACATGCCTTCTCTGTTACTGCAGCAAAAACAAAGCAGCAAGGAGGATTGCTTTTCCACCAGAAAAACTAGGAATGCTAGGACTCCAGTAGTCACTCACCAGCTCCAGGGGTGTAAGTTGACTGCTCACCTGTCCAAAAATTCTATTTGCCTTGAGTTAGCAGGGATTTTTTTTTTTTTACCTATTAACTGGAATTATTCTGCCCCTAAGAAATCATTATTCTGCCTGCCAACACCCAGAGACTGATTTTATCAGGAAAGAACAGTTTTTGTAGATCAAACACAGATCTCTGGTTTTCCAAGGTGTCCATAGTATCATAGTGGCCAGTGCAGTAGAATTTAATTCAGTCATCAGCTATTCTGGTTATTGTACTAGCTGGGAAGATTCAATTTTAACACCTTTTGGTATCTCAACTTTGTTTTAAAGCCAGGTGGAACCGCAAGATTCTCCAGAATAGCTTCTAGTGGGAGAAATGGGATAAAAATTTGTGGTCTCCCAAGTTGTGTGTTTTGGGTGGTATTTTTGTTGTTTGTTGGGGTTTTGTTTAGTTGGATTTTGGAGGGGAGTTTATTTGGGTTTCTAATTTATTTAACTAAATCATCTTCTACACAGACTTGATCTGAATTTCAAGATACCAAAAGAGGACCTGACACTTTCCCAGATAGCTTATTCTAGTAATTAAATTGTTAGTATTAATTTTGTCATCTGACTTCAGCATTCTGCTATAGTTTTCAGCATGCTTCCCTCATCCAATTAAAAAACTTGTAACTAATTAGAACATGTTTTTTATGAATACAGATTTATGTAGGCTAAGATACTGTAATCCTATCTCTGTAACTGACTCCAATCTTTCTCCCAGGGTATTCAGACTCTTGTGTTCCAGAGATCCAAGGCCATCAGTGTAACCTTGGCTCAGACTTCTGGGAAATAGTTCAGTTGTGACAGAGAGCTGCAAGCAAATCTGCAGAAAAGGTCTATGCAAGATAAGCAAGGGAAAATTACAGAAATGTGATCGTTAATAATTCAAAGATGTAAGAAATGCACCAACATATAGATACAAGAAATCCCAATTAGGGTGGGGAAATACAAATCAGAAAACAGGGAGTGAGTGTTAAGATGGAAACTCAGTACCATTACAGAAGAAGCAAAGACTGGCACTGCTGACTGATACCCAGGCCAAGCATTCTAATAACTTACTAAATTCTGGCCGCTTATTGTGCATGTTATATAATAAGTGATTACTTTATACTTGTAAGCTTAATAGATCTTGTTTGCAGATGTTATTTATTAGCAAAATGCCCAAACAGAGAACCCAAGGAAGAAGGGCTCCAGTAATCAAGTCACCTATCATATGCTGGAGTTTCACATATTGTGCTTTAAGTCTCTCATTTAAGATTTCTTCTTAGCTTTCAACCTACAATTCTTTTGTTCCCTCTTCAATTTTTTACTGTTCTTTTAAAGTCATCAGTATTGGATCCATTTCCAGTGTCCACCATCACTAATTCCAGAAGAACTACAAATTACTTGCCTAATTCTACATCACACATTTCCTTGATTCCTGTCTAAATTTCAGTAACTGAATTTGATGTAGAAGTTTGAAATCCTTGAACACTGTATTTCACAGAAACTCATTTAACCAGTAGCAGAGGACAAAAGCGACTGCTTGGATTGCTGAAAACTCACTTTTATGTTCTCATACTTCAGGACAGAGGGATGGTTCTCCAGCTTCTTGTATATATTAGGACTGATAAGTTGGGCAATTTCAGGACGCATGCGGTGCTGAAACACAAAACAGCTTTGTCAGTCTTGAGGAAGGAGCACTGTATTTCCCTGTCAATATTCTGTTGCTCCACTGTACAGATTGTGGCTGAATACAAGGATGACTTTTCAGTAAGAGACAAGAAGGGAGCACTTCCCAATCCCTGCTCTCCCCCAGCCCATTGCTGACACCACCACCAACTACAGGAGTGGTAGCAGCAGAGTATCTTCAAGAAAATCACTTGGTAAAGTTGTTGTACAAGAATGCTGGTTTCAGTGTAAATCTAAGAACACTGTTACAGATAACAAAAGCCAGCACTTCACCATAACTACTACATGAGCTCTTCCAGGTACTTTTAATACAGGACTGCTGGTGGTAGAATTAACTTCCCCAGGCACCAAGAGAGAAGATTATAGCACTTTAGCAGGAAGCAGCCTGGGAAGAATTGTGCTGTCACTCTGCAAAGTTCTGGAAGTTTCAGATGCCACAATAAGCCATGTTCTTTGCACTAAAACATAGGAGAATGACAGTGCTGCAGACAACCTTATTAAATACTTGAAAATATACCGGAATATCGTTTGTAGCAGTCTGACAGCCCCTACCTTTCTTCCCAGAAATTAGATACTACATTCTTTTCTTTTAGGCTGCTCTTACAGTAGAAATATAAACTTAAGTGTAGTACAAACTTAAACTAAATACAAACGCAATGGAGTTCTTTATAGCTCTTCCTTACTTGGTATTTCAGACAGACAAAGGGGAAATCCACTTTGATCAGACGTTCAAAGAGAGAGACTTCCAGATTGAAGTTCTTGGCCAGGTCATATACATTTGCACTAGGCTGCAACTGAAAGAGAAGGGGTAGGAGGTCCATGTTTCAGCACTTTTTTTATTAGTAAGATTTTTCACTCTCATTTTCTGTGACTGGTTATCCACTGAAAGACCAGAGACTGGATTCTTGCAGAAGTGCTAAATATCAAAGCTAGACACAATCACAATTGAAGCACATGTAAAATTGTACCAGTTAAACTGAACACCAGTCCCACAGGGGCTGTACACCAAAACTACAGGAGACAGGACCTGTGGTATCTGTGGAAGCCTTGGCAACCTTTCACACATGGTCTTTGGTTAAAGGGTTCATTAGCACAGCAGATAGAGACATTAGTCATGAAAGTTACCTGCTGGTGATCTCCAATGAGGATGAGATGCTGGCAAGCTTTGGTCAGAGTAGTAATGGTGTGAGCCTCAAGCACCTCTGCTGCCTCTTCTACAATTACAATTCGTGGCTCTACTTTTTGCAAGATTTGTTGGTATTTGGCAGCACCTGAGCAAGGACAGAAGATAAACCTTAGGATATAATTACATGCAAGGAGTAAGACAAGAGTTTTCAGGGAGAGGAGTAGGCTTTGTCCCAGAAAAGAGCGAGGTTCTTCCCAAGATTACCCATTTCAGCACTCAGCTTTTTGAATTTTAAAACAGCACCATACCAGGGATGGCTTCTATATGAAGAGTTACCAAGGAAGGCAGGTGGGAATTAGTCCTATGCCTGCCTTGGCCCTTTCTCAATGCTCTCTTCAGACAAAAGATACACTCAAGACATTGTTCTACACACATAAATAAGTTTTAAATTGTCTCTCCAAAGGGACATACTACAATGACCTCAACACTACCATCTCCAGAAAGTGCTGGGGGAATAGCAGTACAGATATTAGCTGTGCCTTACTCAGACACAAGTGGTGCAGTTCTATTAGAAGAATGCTGCTTGAGATGGGGGGAGTGCAAGAGTGCACAGAAACTGCTCATGTCACTAATTGATAACTCTCACAATAGCCCTGTTTACAAAGGGAGCCAGAGATTAAAAAGGCTCCAGACTAACGCAGAGCCTGACCCAGGCTGTGAAGCAACACATAATACTAATCTTTCAGCAGAAAGGTTATCTAAACATGACTGGAAGCAGTGCAATATTGGTTTGCCTCCCAACTGCTCTGCACCTGTAGTTGTCATCCCCACAATTTTGGCCTCCTTGAGAATGCAGAGATCCTCCTGCAGCTTCAGTTCTTTCAGTCTTTCTGCTGCTGCCTGATACTGCTCTTCATGCCGCAGAATCCTTCGTCGAATAAAACCCTGGTAAGTCTGCAACCAAAGCCTGGGAAGAAAGTGTCATTATCACACACCACAAGAAAAACTGGATGTTGATCCACAAGTTCTGAGTGGATTCAGTCCAAAACTTCCCCCATGTCTTTTGGGCAACAGATTATTACCATGTGTGCTTAGTCCTGAACACGTACAAACGCAGGGGATGACATTGCTGCCCATGGAGCACAAGGAAGGCAGGAACAAGCATGCTCAAATAAGGAGCTGAACAGATACAGGCAGAAACATCATGGCTTGACAGAGTTTGCAAACTGGAATGATCCTAAGAAACACTTGCCTGACAGACCCTGCAAAATAGCTTTGTCACCTGTAAAGCCTCCAGCGGGAGCTCAGGTCAAGTTGCCACAGATCCTGAATAGCGTTGGCCTCTAACTCTGTCATTGTGTTCAGTTTACGGAGCTCAGCCTTCATCTTCTGCTTAATTTTCCTCCTCTGGCCAGAAGTCATCTGCAAAGAAAAAAAGTTCCCCAATAAGCAGCTACAGCACAAAGATTCTTCTGTATTAGCATCTCCATGTTATTCTTTAGTCATGCTAATGCATGCAGTTACCTCCCACTGCATGGTCCCCTGTAGAGGTTGAGCTGTTCCTTCTTTCTGGTCCTCCAGCTTCATAGCCAACATGGTACTGGCTAGTCTGTTAACAGCTCTGTGGTCTTCCTCTTTCCTTCTCCAAGCCTTTGCTACCTTCTCATCCTCAATCACTCTCTCAGCTTCAATCAGGTCAGCCATCTCTGGGATCTCCAAAAGTTCCTCTTCTGCTTCACCCTCCCACTCCTCCTCTTTCTCTTGCTGACCACCTGCTAGAGTTACCAGTTACATTCAGTAAGCCACAGCCACTCCATCAGTGCAGCAGTCAGATCACTATGTGGAAATTAGGGTTCATCTTCTTTCCACTCCCTCACAGTATCACACATCATTCTGTGCCTATGAAGTCGCAGTGAAGTCTAGCACACATGCACTGCTTAGGTAAACACACTTGTAGAGGATGGGGGGGGGAGGGGGGGGGTTAGTGGGGATTTTTAGTTTGTTTTGTTTGTTTTACCTGGATTTTCAGCCAATATATTCTCTGCAGTATCCTGGGTGAAGACAGATATACCAAGGCCCAGCCACTCCAGAATCACTGAGCGTTGTGAACCACTGTAGTAAAACTCACTGTGATCCTAATATAGGGAAAGTCAAATCAGCCAGGCCTATTGCACTTCAGAGTCTCAGGATGATGCCAAAGCAGCACCTTACAGCAGCAGGCCACTAGGACAAGTCCCCCTGAGAGACCCTCCAGAGCTAGAAAGTCCAAGCAGCCCCAGATCTTCAGAAAGGGCACCCCTCCTCCCCTTCAGTTTAAGGGGCTTTCATTTGGACACTTATATTTTTATGCTGATAAAGATCACTTCAAATCTCTGCAGCTTAAAAAGTCCAATTGAAAGCCCCAGCTTGCCCTGTCTGGTCTAGACTACTGTCATTTGGCACTGCTTGCTGTTCACTCCCTTACTTTCTTAGCAGCCAAATGATGCTGAAAAGATGTGTGCTGGGGGAACCTCAGACCCAATAGCGGAAAGGATGGTAAGCAGGCACTGGGACTGCTTGGCTCAGAAGAAATGAACCTCTCTTACCAGGCCCTTCATCAGGCTGGCCCAGTGCTGGGGCGCAATGTGAGCTTCCAGGTAGCGCTCGTGCAGAACCCCGTGCGTCGTGCACTCCAACTGCTTCGCTCCGATATGCAGCTGCTGCTCAGCCAGCTCCATCTCCCTGGTTATCTACTCATAACAAAGAGAAGGGAGGCAGCATCACACTCAGGGAAACAAAGGTCAGAAACAGCAGGACAAGAAACTGGCAGAAGAATTAAGAGGCCAAGTGCAGCATAAACAAGGTGAAAACCAGGTGTGGAGGAGGTTTGTTATCTCCTCCAATGCACAGGCAACCCAGGCCCAGCAGCTCCAGGGAGGTCAGCACATACATTTGCATAGGCTCTGAAGAGGTGCACTGGCAAGTCATGTCTGAAGTTACACCCCTTCCTCAGCTCTTTCAAGGTGAATTTCTTCAGGACCTCACTGCTACTCCTGCCCCCAACACGCACTATCCCATCTTCTTGAAATGAGAGTATTCCTGTGAATGAAAGAGAAATATTAGAACTAAAGGGCCAAGCTGAGTTTTCAGTAGAACAAGGGGTAGGGAAAACACCTCTTGACTGCAAATGCTACAGTGGTTTGCCCTAAGATTTTTTAATTTCTATCAATGGGGCTAGAGTCACTAAAATAACCAAACCAAAAGGGCAGGTTATCATGCCATAAGAGGAACAGAGTAAGAGTTATAGTATAATTTCTAATTACAAGTTCTAATAACAGGTTGCCCAGAGAATCTGTGGATGCCCTATCCCTTGAAGTGTTTGAGGCCAGGCTGGACAGAGCTTGGAGCTACCTGGTCTACTGGAAAGTGTCCCTGCCCATGGCAGGTGGGTTGGAACTAGATGACCTTTAAGGTCCTTCCAACCCAAACAATTCTATGATTCTACCTGACCCTCCATCCCACTTGCAGGTACTCTTACCTTCTAAGAACTGATCCAGTGCATGGTTAGTGTAGCAGACTATAAGGATGGGACACTTCTGGGCAGCGCTTTGCCACACAGGCTCATTAGTCAAGAGAGCCTGAACAATCTTCAAACCCACGTAAGTCTTTCCTGAAAAACAAGCTCAGAATCAGAAGAGGGTAAGCCATCCTCTACCAGTGCCTTGAAACAAAGTAATCATCACAAACAGATGCAAGGCTTCTTTCTAGGCTGCCAATCTTGCCTGTACCAAGAGAACTGAACTAACTAACTTACAAAATGTAGACCAATAGCATGACCTTCCAGTCTGCAGTTGAGCAAGGCTATGTGCTGCAAGAATGTAGTCTTTTGGATAACACACCAGACCTGGACTCAGGGTTCTTTCTGCCACTGCAACCCCCAGCCCACTCTGATACTGGCTTCATACATGACATTTGGCTGCACATGAAACATGCACATACTAGTGGAATAACAGCACAGGTGCTTGTTGAGTTCAGGTACCATTTAAAACAATTACAGTTAATCTTGTAATACTTTATTCACACAGTGGTTCGTGGCTGAATGCTCCCGACACTCTAACTCACCGTGAAGACAAATAGGAGAGTGTTACAGAGCAAGAGGGACCTCAAAGGGGATTTAAAACTTTTTCACCCCAATACACAAGCAGAGTCAACAGTGCAGTTGATGTCTACTTGCATCTAGGTGGGCAAAGATCAGATATGGGTATCTGAGGATATTATCTGTCTCCACATTTCACACTAACTGGGCCACTCAAACATTGATTAGCCCCAGGACTAAAGCTTTGGAGACAGTACAGCTGGTTTTCTCTGAACTGAATCTCCCTAAATAGGGGAATCAAGGAGAATTCCTTAAATTACAGAGACTTTAAGCAAATATTTCTCACCAGTCCCAGGAGGTCCTTGGATAATAGCCAGCTCCTTGGTGAGTGCAAGATTCAATGCCTGCATCTGAGACTCATCTAATCTCAAGACTTCCATTGAAAGCCATTGATCAGGATCTAGAACATGGACTTTTCTCAAACTGTCAGGGCACACCTCTTCATCTGAAGTCTTCATCAAGGGTGCAAAGTTGTAGGCAGTATCCTCTCTCAGGTATGCCGGTTCCTTCACCTGTGCATCACATTCCACAATGTACTTCTGGAATGGGATATCTTCTTCCTGCATTTCCTGCAGCCCTTCTAACACATGCCGATAGGCCTCAAAGTAGGCAGTTGTCTCTACCATGAGGAAAGAGTCTGAGGGTTGAGCCTCTGCCAGCAGTGCCTGGCTCTGTGCATCAAAACACAGCTCCACAATCCCATCAGCAAGTTCTGCAGCGTCACGATTAGAAACAGTGGCAAAAAGGAGTGTTTCAAAGTGATCTTTGGACATGCAGACCAGGGATCCATATAGCAATCGTTTAGAATTCTGCCAATGTACAAACCTCAATGGTTTTATGTCAAACTGGACCTTGTAAACAATACCAGTTGAGGCACAACGTGGGGCAATAATCCGTGTGTCAAAGTAGATCCTGATATCATCAAATTTTTTCTTTCTCAAACCTTTGTCCTCAAAGCTCTGCAAAAGCTCCACAATACCTTCCCTTAAAGGCCTTACAAAGTCTTCTCTCAAAAGTCGGAAGTGGGTATCAAGATAAATGCTGGTGTTTTCATATCTTCCAGAAACAATATTGGGACGTAGAAAGGGTTTTTCATTACCGTGTACCTCCTTATATGTTGGATAAATGGTCATGGTACGATAGTTCTCTTCTTGGCCATCTTGAGGCTGCATAAATGTACAGTTATCAGCTCTCAGGGTGCCTTCACGTCTCTTCTCCTGCAGATGCTGCATCAGCATCTGGACTTTATTGAGATTCTTCTCTGTCTCTTCTGTGATGTCCACACCAGAAGCTCTCAGGGCATTTATGGATGCCGGCAAGACTGTCAAGAGAATGGAGATTTTCTGCACAGAGCTGGCTGGGAAAGTACTGATCAAGTCCTGAAGAAGGGAAATGATGTTGCTGATATGCTCAGGGTACTCATGGCGTACAGCAGGAACTACTTCTGTTACCATGTCAGACACATACAGCGGCAGACAGATCTTGAGAAAGTTGGACTCCTTCACCACTCCAAGAAGCTGTTGGACACTTTGTCTATCCATTCGGGAACTGCATGCTTTTCGAAGCACCTGGCAAATGAGCTGAATGAAATTGTGTTTCATAGCTGTTTGGGAAAGAAGTTCCTTCAAACCTGAACTGGAAGCGAGTGTGATGACAACTTCTGAGGGGTCTTTCTCGAGGAGACTTTCTAGGAATTTATAGCCAATCCTTTTAGCTTGCCGAGGCTGCTCACTGTGGTGGGCACCACCTGGGGTAGCATTCTGGTACAAATGAGGATTCTCCCAAGGCTGCATCCTCTGTCTGCTACCTTCATTTTTCCACCCATTCCTAAGCCCTCTCCCTCTAGCTCCTTCCTGAGCTTGTCCACCTGGATACCTCCTTCCCCTGCCTTCATTTTCTTGCTCATTCCAGGGTCCTCTGGTCCTCTCATGGGCTTGTCCAGGTTGATATCTTCTTCCTCTAAATGCACTTTCTTGCTCATTCCAGGGTCCTCTGGCCCGCTCATGTGTTTGTCCACCTTGATACCTCATTCTCCTTCCTTCATTCTCCTGTTTAGTCCAGAATCGTGTGGCTCCACTATCAGCTTGTTCACCTTGGATTCTTAGTTTATTCTTACTTGATTGAGGAACTCTTGAAATCCAACCACCAAATAACTCCTCTCTTTGCCCAAGCAGATTACTGGCTTGGGGGCTTTTCTCTAACTGAGGTGCCTGGGCTGGTACATTATTTGTTCTGTTTCTGCCTCTTCCTATGAAGCCAGTGCCCCGAAGAAGAAGTGCATGCCCTTAGGAAAAGAAAAAAAAGAAGACACTTCTTAATTATAATCAACCACATTAACATGACTCCCAACAAAGATGCATGTGCATGTTGACCTGACAGTCAGCACATTTTGTGCATTTGACATCAATTTAAAAGATTACCATCATATTTGCACACTGACTTTCAAATTGGTGTCTCATTTGTACCCTATTTTTGACCCTAACTGCTAAAGAGAGTGCCATGCTTAGAGTTGACTTGAGCTACAGTGACACTAAAAAATGAAACCTTTTCCCACAGAACTGAAAGCAAAATTGAGAAAGGTGAAAGATGAAGTTTCCTGCACGGGCCAGCATTTCCTCGGGAGTTAAGTCATCATTGAAATGAGTGAGGCAGCAGCAGCTGACTTGTACTGGCTGTATATAGCACACTTAAAACATGGAGCTTCTGGACAAAGCCCAGCCTCTCGGAGTAGCAGGAAGCATGGCTCATGGAGCCTTTGTCAGGCTCCCCACAGGACGCTTAGGGAAGCACTAAATGCTAGCAGAAACAATTAGCAAGAGATTGCTGCAACACATCACCGCATCATGGCCCCAAACAGACTCCAAGTGCAAATAAGGAAGTGTTGAAACTCAGCCTTGAGAGAAAATTTCGCTGTACATAGGCAGGGAAAGAGAGGACCCCCCTGTACCAGCACCATTCCCAGCCCCTCTGCCCTGCATTCCCTCACCCCTCGCTCCACCTCCGGGGTGCTGGGCGCGGGGCTCCTGCCCAGGGCCCTCCATCGCCCGGCCAGGAACTCCTCCGGGTCTGTTCCAGTCTCCGGAGCGAGGGCAGCGCTCGGCGCTGGCGACCGTGGCGCTCCTGCCCCCGAACACGGGCGATGCTGCGCTCCCCACACAGTCCGGGAGCCGCCGGGTCTGCCCCGACACCCACCAGCGCTTCCCTTCCCAGGTCACCGCAAAGTTTCACTTTCCAGTTCCCCGCAAGCCCCGCCTGGAGGGCAAAGCCCCCGCCCCGGTACCGCTCGTCACCGGAGGGAGCGCCCCTGAAACCGAGCTTCTCCTTTCTCCGGCTCCCGCGGGAACGGGAAGGGAAGCGAAGGACAAAGAGGCTCTAGGGAAGGGAAACACAGCCCACGCCTCACCACCTCCCGTCTGGACCCGCTGCTTTCGCTTTCCTTTCCCGGCAGTGCGGGGCGGGGGCAGCCGCGGCTCTGCCCACACGCCCGGCCCTCAGCCCGGCCCTCAGCCCGGCCCCGCGCACGCGTGTCCTGAGGCGTTCCGGGTCGGCGGCATGGCCTTGCTGGAGAGCCTGGGCCTGGTGGGCACCATCACCGAGGGGGACGTGGTGCCCGTGGACTCCGAATCTGGCGACTCCGAGGATGAGGAGGTGGGGCTGGGCAGGCCCGGGAGCCGCGGGTCGGGGCCGTGCGGCGGGGCCGTCCCGCCGTGGTTGCTCACGGGTGTTCCCGCAGGAGCTGCGCCGGGCGCCGGGCCCCAGGCGGCGGGGCCCCTCTCGCGGGGACTTCAGCGCCGAGTTCGTGTTCGGGGAGACGGAGGCCGGCGGCGAGGACGCCTGGACGGCAGCGCTGCGGCAGCTCCGCGGCAAGGTGAGGCCCGAGGCCGGGATGGAGCTGCGGTGCCAGAGGCCACAGCGTCCAGCGCTCTCCCGGGCTCCTCTTACAGCTCCTCTGTTGTGATTTTCTGCCTAGAAAGCAGCTACGACGCTGGATGAGAAGATTGAGAAAGTGAGACAGAAAAGGAAGCTCCAGGTCAGGGTCTTTTTCATTGCTGAGAAGACTGGTATGTGTTTGGCCATTCCCACAGCCACAGTGCTCAGGCTGCAGTTCATCACTTCGGATGGGTTTGCTGCCCTATCTGGTGCGTTGCTGAATGGATGAGGTTGCTGAATTATTAATGATTAAAGTTATGCAAAACCATGGATGTGTGAATGGGGCCATAATAACAACGAACATAGACTCACAACGGATTGAAGTTTCTTTTTCATCCTTTCTTTTTAAAGCTTCTTTTAAATTTTTTTTTTTTAGGAAAGAGAAGCTAAACAAGCAAAAGTGAAAGATGACAATGCAGAGGCTGAAGATGATCAAACCAAAAAGCAGGAGGGTGAGGATTGCAGTAGAGATGAAGAAGATGTGGAGTCTGAATATTCATTGGATGATGAAAGTATCTTCACAAAAGCAGGTATCAGCAGTACACAGATAAATGGTCAGAAGCAAGAATCTGTCAGACTTGGCTCACTGGAGAGAAGTCTGTAGTGAAGCCTTGCTGGGAGTGGGCAAGAACCTTTTATATTTTGTTTGCCTTCTGCAACATTCCTTCTGATTTTAATCAAGTTTATTTTGAATGGTAGCCACAATTGAACTTGTCCCTGAAGAAGGATATTTAGTTGGCAGTTTTACTCCATTGCATGCCTCTACTTGTTTCTGAGGCTTCTGCCTCAATAGTTCAATTCAGAGCAAAAAGTATGAGGTTACAAGGTCAAGATAGTCACAACATCTTGTTATGTGTTTAGCTATGCTTGTTAATTCCTGTCACATTTATCTTCTCTGCAGATAAGGTGAAAGTGAAGGAAAAGAGGAGATCAAAAAAGGGAGAAGTGGTAAGTGTTGGACACTAGTCAAATTTCTCCAGCATTTCTTGTGAAGGAATTTGCTTTGATTAACAAACCATAGCTCAAAAACCAGCCCAGAGCCCTTTGATAATGTGTTACTGCCTATGTTGTTCCAGTTTTGTTGTTGTTCCTGTTTCTAGGAAGCAGAGGGCTTTTCTGAAGATGCTTCTCAATATGATGATAACTTGTCATTCCAGGACATGAATCTTTCACGACCTTTGCTAAAGGTATTTACCTAGTTGATTTATTACACATGTTACTCTGAAGAATGTTGTACAGCCTCCCAACCACCAATTAGAACTGTCAAATTCCTCTTCTCTTTGCAACCTCTCTGAAAAGGAAATTATTTGGGAGCTAGTGTGATAGTCCTTTAGCAGCTGTTATTACAAATTAATGGGAAAGATTCTTTGATTTGCAATGTGTCAGCACTGTCTTGAGCTAGACTTGTCACAGAATGGTTGAGGTTGGAAGGGACCTCAGAGGTCATCTTGTCCAAGCCCTGCTCAAGCAGGGCCACTTAGGCCTGCTGCCCAGGGACGTGTCCAGATAGCCTTGGATATCTCCAAGAATGGACACTCTGCAACCTCTCTGGGTACCCTGTCTCAGTGCTCAGTCACCCTTAAGAGAAAAAGTGGTTCCTGGTGTTCAGAGGGAGCCTCCTGTGTTTCAATTAATACCCATTGCCTGTGTTCCTGGGCACCACTGAACAGAGCCTGGCTCCATCCTATTTCTGCCCTCCCATCAGGTATTTATCTACATTGACAGGTTTCCCCCTGAGGCTTCTCTTCTCCGGGTCTGTCAGCCTTTCCTCAGATGTGAGGTGTTCCCAAGCCCTTCATAACCTTCATAGCCCTTTGCTGGTCTCTCTCCAGTGTGTCCATGTCTCTTGTACTCAGAAGTCCAGAGTTGGATACAGTACTCCAGGGGTGGCCATACCAGAGACAGAGCTTAATTTTTCTCTCTTCTTTGTAGGCAATCACAGCTCTTGGCTTCAAACAACCAACCCCAATTCAGAAGGCTTGTATCCCAGTGGGTCTTCTGGGAAAGGATATTTGTGCTTGTGCTGCCACTGGGACAGGTAGGGGCTTGAGAAGGGCATTGGGATTAGCTATTCACAATAATTGGTAATTCACAGTATTGGCAATTGTTCTTAACTTTCTTCTTCAGGAAAAACAGCTGCCTTCATCTTGCCTGTCCTTGAGCGCCTGATTTATAAACCTCGTCAGGCTCCAATAACTCGTGTATTGGTTCTTGTGCCAACACGAGAACTGGGTATTCAGGTGCACTCTGTCACAAAACAGCTGGCACAGTTCAGCAGTGTCACAACTTGCCTTGCAGTAGGTGAGTATTAAGTTCCTTATGTGAACTGCACAGCTCACTGTAAACCACTACACGGAACTGTGAATTCTGTGTTGTAAAATTGTACGGTTATTATGCTTCCTGTAAATATGTTTAAAATCTCACTTCCAATATTGTGCTGTACTTGTTTGCTGGTTTCTGAGAACGGAAATGTGGTGTCATTTCTATTTGTGAATGTGGTTTAATCTGAATTGTTTCCCACTCCTCAGGCAATTTGCATCTGTGTACTCTGCTGCAGCATGCCTGGGGGGTCAGCAGTCTGTGTTCCTTCTCTTTCAGGTGGTCTGGATGTGAAGACTCAGGAGGCAGCTCTGCGCTCTGGGCCAGACATTCTTATTGCCACTCCTGGGCGACTGATTGATCATCTCCACAACTGCCCTTCCTTCCACCTGAGCAATGTTGAGGTGCTGATTTTGGATGAAGCAGACAGGTAGGGTAAGCAGGACAGCAGTGAAAAATGTGGCAGTTTTCTGCTTTCCTTTTCCCAGGCCATAGGGCCGTCCTTGTTGCCCTGCCTTAAGTAATGTTTCTTAGCTAGGACAAGGTGAAGCTGCCTTACCTCGCTGTTTTCCTCCTGTATAGGATGCTAGATGAATACTTTGAGGAACAGATGAAGGAAATAATCAGGTTGTGTTCCCACCACCGTCAGACGATGCTTTTCTCTGCCACAATGACTGAGGAGGTAAGACAAGCTGCTGAGAAGCATATTGAGGCGGGAAGTTGAATGGGAATTTGTCTGGTCTTTTACAAGAAATCATGTGGACTTTTTTTCTTAACCTGTTTTTGTAGGTGAAAGATTTGGCTTCAGTTTCCCTGAAAAATCCTGTCCGAATTTTTGTGAACAGCAACACAGATGTTGCGCCTTTCCTGCGGCAGGAATTTATCCGGATCAGACCCAACCGAGAGGGGGACCGTGAGGCCATTGTCACAGGTCAGTGATGAGCAAAGATAGCCTGGAATCAGTGAGTGACTGTGGAGCAGGCTTCTGAGAGGACTTTCTTTTAGCTCTACTGACACGAACATTCCAAGATCACGTGATGCTTTTCACCCAAACCAAGAAGCAAGCTCACCGTATGCACATCCTGCTTGGACTGATGGGCCTGCGGGTTGGGGAGCTGCATGGGAACCTCTCTCAGACACAGCGCCTGGAATCACTCAGGTATTAACAGGCTTAGTTGGCAATCCTAGGCTAAAAAGAAGTTCAAAGCTGGAAGTTTTGGAGTGGAAGTAGATTGCTACATTTGTTGCTAATGCACTTGCTTTCTCTGCCCAGGCGCTTTAAGGATGAGCAGATAGATATCCTGGTAGCCACAGACGTGGCTGCACGTGGGCTTGACATTGAAGGTGTTAAAACAGTGAGTATTTGAAGTGCTGAGCTCTTTAATGAGGCCTTTCACGTTCTTTCCCTACTAACACTGTTTCTGTTACAGGTAATCAATTTTACCATGCCTAACACCATCAAACACTACGTCCACCGTGTGGGTCGGACAGCCAGAGCAGGCAAGGCTGGTCGCTCAGTTTCACTGGTGGGTGAGGAAGAGCGCAAGATGCTGAAGGATATTGTCAAGACTGCTAAAACAGCAGTGAAAGCCAGAATTCTCCCCCAGGGTATGCACTTCACTGAGAAAGAACAGGAGCATATCATGGTACAGAGGGACGCTAAAAGAGGTGCTGAAAAACAAGAAGGACTTCACATGAGCTGCATCTGATGTTCATATGGTATTGTTTTCAGATGTCATATTAAAATTTCGGGAGAAGATTGAGAATCTAGAGAAAGATATCTATGCAGTTCTGTGCTTGGAGCGTGAGGAACGTGAGATGCAGCAGTCAGAGGCCCAGGTAAACAATTTTCAGGAATTTTTTTTTAGCATCTGGTGTAGATACAGTCCATAATGAGGTTACCCTAAATGTACTTAACCTGCCTACTTTAGAAAGGGAAGAGAGGGGTATTTTTTAGGCATCATGAGCTCACTTCTTGTCTGAATTATCACAGATCAACAAGGCAAAGAAGCAGCTGGAGACAGGAAAAAAAGAGGCTGCGGGTGAGGGTTTGGAGCGGAGCTGGTTCCAGACACGTGAGGAGAGGAAGAAAGAGAAATGTGAGTCGTGACACTGTTGCCATGTTAAATTTTATAGTTGCAACTGGCCTCTGCTCTGTGCTTTAAGAGATTCTTTATTCTCTTTTTCTTTCTCTTTCCAGTGGCTAAAGCCCTGCAGGAATTTGACCTAGCATTACGAGGGAAAAAGAAAAGGAAGAAATTTGTACAGGACACACAGAAAAAAGGGCAAATGACAGTGAGTACATTCATGGACAAGTGGGACCCTGGGGGAACTATCACAATTTTCCCTTAGCAAAACCTCACATCACTGCAAACTTGCATTTTAACACCTTTCAGCCAGAGGAAAGGTCACAGTTTGAAATCTTGAAATCTCAAATGTATGCTGAGCGTCTGGCAAAGAGGAATCGCCGAGCAAAGAGAGCTAGAGCCTTGCCAGAAGAGGAGCCAGCAGCAGCACCAGCAGGTAGGGACTTTTGTTTTACAGCTGACTTAATGTCACTTACTTTGGTAGAAATTGGTAAATTAAACTAGTTTGTATAGAGGGAGGCACTGATCTTTGAAGGAATGGCCACAAGTGCTGGCCAAGGGTGCATATTTGCAGACAGCAGTCATTGCTGTGCCTGAGGGTTGAGCTAATTGTGTGGTCAAGAGTACTGGGATGATGCTGCTTCCATTTACAACCAGTGTTCTGACTGTTCGTTAGGTCCCAAGAAGAAGAAAAAGTTGTCTGTGTTTGATGAAGAGCTGACCAACACGAGCAGGAAGGCTCTGAAGCAGTACCGTGCTGGGTAAGGCCTTAGCAGTTCTGCATTAGTCCAGACTGTAGTGGATGAGAATTTGTTTGCATTTCTGTACTTTCTCAGGGATACTTTGACTGATATTGGGGGAAAAGGTGGGCAGGGTTCTTTTGAGAAGTACCTGTCCTATTGATAACATTCTGTAACTTGTCTGACCTCTCCTCTCTCCCTTCTCTCTCAAAAGCCCATCATTTGAAGATCGAAAACGCTTGGGTATTTCCCAGCGTAGGAAAGGAGGAAACTTCAAATCCAAGTCCAGGTATAGTTCCCTATACTTTCTTATTCAGGTTTTGGGGTTTTTTTTCCCTGCTTTCTTCTTTCTCTTCTTGTGATTGTTTGAAGAACCTTGCTAAAAGGTTTGTTGGTTCTACAGTATCTTACCCTCTTACTGCAGGGCTGATGCTGGGGGTAAGCAATGGCTGCCTTTAATAGCACATTCCTAGGCTTCTCCTTGGGAGATCATTTTGCCTAGAAAATGTTCAGTGCTGCTCCTCATCTGTCACTGAGAGTTGGGCTGATGGAATGCCATTTCAATTATCTTCTCTTTCAGGTACAAGAGAAAGTAAGAACTGTTGGCAAGTACCAAACAGGTAATTTCAAACATGCTCTGTACAGACCCTCCATTTCTTTGTACTGCAAGGAGACAACTTCAGTAAATTTGAAGGTTTTCTTCAAGTTCTGGAATAGCTTTGAGAAGTTCATCAATACCAGGCTGAAGACTGTGAAAACATCTGTAGCAGCCCATGCAATAAAGAATTATTTTTAAGAGGTTTACTCTTTTTTTATAGGATAGCTAGAACTGGGATACATTCCATCTTTCTAGTTCATGTAAGTCGTCTTTAGGGCAAAAACTGGACAATGCTTTGTTCATATACTTCTGTGATCTCAAGTAATAGAGCTGGAAAGGATTTTTGTTCTTCAGAATCTATTTCTATAATAGGAAAATAAGTTTTTCAAACTACCCATCACAAAGATAGTTTCCTTAATTTTTTACCATCTCCACTATCTCAACCTGGTTTTTTTTCCATCAGCCTTGCTCAATTTCATTGCTGTGCTTTAATTCCTATAAGGAACACAGACCAGCTGTTCATTTCTGAGCTGTCTATACAAATGAAGCTTTTTTCTTCAAACCTGCTCTTCTGGGATGACCAAAGTGCAGCAGTAAAAAGTTAACAGCTGTACTCCTGACATAAACAGAGCAGTACAACAGTGACTCTAAGTATTAGGTTTTCCAACTTTATTAAAAAGGGCAAACATTACTAGCAGTAGATATAAAATATACATAACAAAGGTTTGACAGGTGGTACTGCTCAGTGTATCCCCTTGCTCAGGTCTTCTCACAATTCAGAGGTACATTACAGCATTCTCATGGCCTTGGTGGGCGCATGCCAGGTGGAGGGGGTCCTGGGAATAAAGGAAAGAGTTGGAGAGGAAAAAAGCAGCAAGGCTAGACAAAAAAGACATTTTCCCCATGCTCAGAATAGCCATAGGACCCCTCTTTTGACACCAAAGCAAATACATAGCAGATGCTAGAGCATCACCCTTCAAACACGTTACAACTTCTCAGAGCTTACAGGCAGTTGGGATAATGTCCACTCACCTCTCATTCCTGGGGGTGGTGGTCTCATGCCTGGTGGGGGCATTCCCATTGGAGCACCTCGGCCAGGTGGCATTCCCATGGGGGGGCCCATTGGTGGTCTCATGCCTGGAGGAGGTCCCATCATTCCTTAAGCCAGGGAAAAACCAAGCATGTAAATCCAGCTGAATATTCAAAGATAGCAGGATATCTTCATCATTCCAGATCTTCATCAAACTTGGGTTATTACCTCTATCACAAATTTTGTGACAAAGCATGAGCTCCTTCCTACCCCACTCTACAGAGTAATTCCTACCTGGAGGAGGGGCTCCTCTGCTCATGGGTGGGGGAGGACCCCCACGCCCTGGTGTGTACTGAGTTGGGGCTCCTGCGATGCTGGCAGTGGCTGCTGCAGCCGCAGCTGCAACTGTTCCGCGACCCTGGGGTGTCATCACCTGCAGACAAAATAAACAGGCTCACACAAAAATAGCACAATATCTGCATTATAACAGTCACTACAAAATAAGCAACACTGAAATTCATCTTAAGAAAATTACACCAGTCTCCTCTTAGCTTATTAAATAATGCTAAAAACCTATAATACAATTCAATGAATAACATCTGAATTATGTACGAAAAGCTGCATTTTTCAAGCCTCTTCTTCCACCATAAAGGACAGAGTTCCTAGGGAGATCTAGTACCAAAAAAGCCTCACTAGGCTCAAACTTTGTGGTAACAGAAACTAAGATTACAGTTCTACCACTACACCAATTTCTTCCATCACACTGGTACGAAACAATAAAAGCCACATGGCCCACAGTATCTCACCTGTTGGGATGGTCCTCCCACTCCTCTGACAGGGCCAGCTAATCCTGCTGGAGCCTGTGGCATGGGAGCACCAGCTGGTACTCCCCTCCCTGCTGCTCTCCCAACTCCAGGTCCTCCAGCAGCTCCAGCAAGGGGTACCCGGGCAATTCCAGTCTGAAAACAGAGCCCCCCAAAAGAAAGATTTATCAAAACTCCTCAGATCCTAGAGATGCCCACAACCCTCCTCTGTCCAATTAAATGTCCAAGCCAACAAAGAAATTAGAGCTTCCTGCAGTGAAGCAGGACCTAGTCCTGAAATTGGACCTAGTCACAACAGCATCTGGAAGTCTAGCATGATACAGTAGTAGCATTCCTCTGAAAGGAAGCAAATTCATCAGCTGTCCCTTCCCTTTTTCCTTAGTTCTTTGCTCATTCTTACATCTTTTGGAGGTGGTCCTTCAACCGTCATGGATACCAGGTTTTCCCCTCGTAGCAGCACAAGACCAAGGACTCGTTTCTCTTCTCGCTCTGGTTGTTTTGAATTTTTAGGTCTGGTGAGAAGAAAACATTGCAAAGCAGAAGGAAAAAAAGGAGTGAATGAATGCTGCTATTTGAGTATACAATAGGATATATGACTAGGCTGCTCCTCCAGAGGAGCACATTTTTACATGCCTCAAACTAAGTACATAGAGAAGTCTAAACAGTTACAAGTGGCATCACGTAGAGGTATATGTTGATTATTAGGAAACAACTGAAACCAAGTGCCCTTAAACCTTGGTAGTTTGGGGATTTGACAAACAAGACTAAGCCCATGACTGTTTCTGCAGAAGCCGGCAGCACACGATGCCCTGTCGCTATCCCGGCTCTCGCCCCGAGGCCCCGCTGGGGAGCCGGGCTGGGGGCACCCCCCACCGCTCACTTGATCTTGCGGAACTCATCGCAGTCGCAGAGAATGAGGTTCATGTGCTTATCGAAGGCCTTGAACGTGCCGATGAAGACGCGCCCGTCCTGCAGGATGCACCGCATGCGGTAGTCGATGTGCTGCAGCATCTTGCTGCTCTTCCCCACCGTCTACAAGAGAGCGCCGCGTTACCGCCGGGCCAGGGCGGACGGGGGCTCGCTGCACAGCGGGCCTCCCGCACCGCGAGCCCGCCCGGCTCACCATGGTTGCGGCTTCCCGTGCTCGCCCCTCCGCCGCCGCCGCTGCTGCTCCCGCCGCCCTCCCTCGCTCCCTCCACACCGCCCGCTCCGACGGAAGCTCCGACGCGCGGCCGCCGCGACTTCCGCCCGCCCTGCGCGAGCCCCGCCCCTTCCGGCGCGCCGCGGAC
>WBMZ01006842.1:123775-139892 GCA_013400975.1 Atrichornis clamosus | reverse complement strand
GTGCGGGGAGGGCGGGGATGCGGCGGGGGCACCGGGGCGTGCGTTCAGACTCAGCCGAGCTCTCGGCAGGGGACCGTAGGGTATCCAGAGATGCGGGTGCTAATGACGGGAATCAAGCTCCGGCAAAAGGCTCGTCCTGCAAGACTTTTTGAACTATTTTCTCCCCCTGCCAAACAGTGGATTCACAGTGAGCCTAGAATTATCACTCAGCTTTTTTTCGTGCTAAAGAAGTCAGTTAGAACTGTTGGCAGGGCGTCCTGAGCCTAGGACAGTACAAAGGATGGATTTGATGAACCCAGGAGTGCATTATGAAGGAAAGGGTTTTCTAATACCCAAATTCAAAATATCCCACCCAACTAAATTTGGGGAAAAAAATGAATCCATTTTTCACAGGATTCTTCTTTTGGTCCAAATATCAGCTTTCTGTTGTCTAGATCTAGACAGTATTGATTGTTTGTTAAGAATAGAATCTCTGCCTTTTCTCTTCTGACATATCAGAGCAATTTCCTGAGAAGCTAAACAGAGATCCAACAGTCATGAGAATGTAATTAAATAACAACAAAACCTGGAAAAGCATCTTGAAAGAAGTTATTAACACAGACCTCCTGAAAATCAGAAAATTCAGAATATGCTAAGCATTAAATTCTGGCTAAGATTAATTTGTTTCAGTTATTTTGGTTTGTTTTTGTTTTTTTTTTTAATGCTAGTTGATCTGCCATCCCCATTCATTATCTAAAAATGAAGAGAAATTCAGTGATGCAAAATAAGTCTAGTATCTAGGAAAATTAGTTATCTAGAACTAGATCTTGATCAATCAATATAGACTTCATTCTTGCACATAAACCACAGCAAAGAAGATAAGAACATCCATGTAGAAGTAGAAGTAGAAGTATCAGTCAAATGTGTTTTCACATTTTCAATTTTAAAAGTATTGGAAGTAATATAGCAAATCTGCCCCCTGGGACACTTAGCCCCTTCTGCTTTTATCTTCACTTGCTACCTCTGATTTTTTTTATTACATATAAGCAGAAAAGGGATGAGGGGGGAAAGCTAATATGCACTGGAAGACTGTGTGAAAAACATATGTAACCTCTGCTCTTTTTAAGAAGAAGAAAAATCCATGGAATTGCAATTTGAGAAAACTTACTTTCTAAAGAGCCTGCCTTAGGACTGGAATGTCATAGGGCTGGAGGACATGAGATATTTCTTCCTGTAGTAATCATTGTGTTAAAACTTCAGATTCTGAAAGTCTGAAAAGAGAATCCTGCTTTATCAGAATTTTACCTCATTTTCTTTAAAAACTTAGCCCTATTTGGCCAAGTAGGCTTGCCAGAGAGAACGTAGTGCTTAGTGAGGGGAAGAAGTCCGTCATTCATTTGGAGTGCTAGACTTTTTCTGAATGAAGCACCTGATGGGGTGGGGTTCATGCTGCTTTGCCAGACAAACTGATGTATGTCATTCTGAAAACCAAAAAAATATACGATCATAATATGTATTATATATGAAATTAATTTTAAATTAATTCTTTAAAAGCCATTCTAAGTCACATAAATGTGCCTCACAGAATAGTCCACTCTTGGTTCTGAAAAAGTAAATAGCATCTTGGTTTTTTGATTGTGGATACATTTATATGGGACAACTAATCCCGTTATAAGTAATGGCAAAAGATGCTTGTCCTTTTACATTAAATATCCTCATGTGCCACTGGTCAAGATAGGTGCCCTCCCTGGAGATGGGGAAAGGGGCAGTTCTGCATGCTTTGGAGTGCAGGGATGATGAGGCTCCTGAGCAGCAGATGCAGAGAAACAGCCTTGTCCCACCAGATCAAAGGCCACATCCTGCTGCATCTGCAGGCACTCCTGCACCTCTGCCTGCCCAGCTGGAGCCCACGCCTCCTTCTGTATTTACCTCCCATGTAAAGGGCAGCAACAGTGCAAAAAATGCTCAGCTCTGAACTCAAATGAAATTGCTCTTCTTAATAGCTCAAAATAAAAACCATAATGTAAATTTTTCAAGTAAACCTTTATTTTTCCTTATAATAACTAAGGGTGTTTTAGGGCTTGCTCACAAGAAACAAACAAACAAACATGAATTTCCCAACCAGCTCTGACAATATTTAAAACACCTACCGATTACTTCTGTTTGTCAGGGTTTTTCGTGTAAACTCATGGTAATGTATTGGCCAGATACTTCTGGCAAAGCCATGTGTGTAATATTTGTAACTCAGCAAAGCCCTGGGTTGCTTTGAACTTTCGCTCCACTGATCCACATCCTTTTCAAAGTCTGTATGGTAAGAAACTTGTCCCACATTGGGTGCAGCACAGGGCATATCAGTTAAGATGGTGCTTGGTCTGTTGATAGGAATGGCAAGGAGTTGCTTGGACCATTTGTGCCATTATTCAGTCCTATTTTGCATTCCCCCTAACATCTGCAGTCACCCCAGCTCGTCTTTCCCTCTTTCCAGTGTAGGAACTTTGTGCTCTTATAGTGAAGGCATCTCTTGCAGCAAACCCTATGCACAGCAGAACCTCACAAGAACAGACAACCCCCCGTGGCTCCTCTTGTTTACTCCAGCAAGGAATGAAGTGATTAAAGAGGCCAGAACATACCTTTTCTCCCCAGGATATACAGGAGAGGCACAGCTGAATAAATATCCTGTGTTATTGCAGTCTGTTTGGTTGGGAGTTAAACTGCAGGTAGCGAAGAGCTCTGCCAAATGTAGCGATGGCCACACTCTGCATCCACTGACAACCCCAGAGATGAGAGTGGGTCAGACAGATTTATAAGAACAAAGCACATTCCTAGTGTTTACTGTGCTGGAAGTGGAGCTCTCTGGGCTTCCACTGAGTACAGGGGACGTCTCAGTCTCGTGCTCTTCTGCTCTTTCAGCATGTGCCATCAGATGAAGTCTCTGAGATGTAGCAGAGATGATTCCATGTTGGTTGGGTTTTATGTTGTCAGTCATCCCTGCCCTTATACAGCATTTTTCACCCTTCCGTACGGGTCACTCTTTTTCCTAAGAAGCTTTATAGGTTTTGGGCTCAAATCTCTGTGGAATGGTATGCAAAGACACTCTTAGGGAACAGGAAGGTAAAGGGTGGATGCACTGTCACTTAGCCAGTAGGTTAAGATGTGTGTGAGCAAGACTGTGTTCAATAAGAAGCACAGGAACTCATGGAGAAGGTTTTTATAACCTCCACTCCTGGGATTGCAACAATTTTTCTTTCTTTCTTTCCCTTCCTCTGTCTGTTTTGATAGACGGTAGCAGAATAGAGATGATTTTTCTGCTTTAAAAAAAAATTGGTATTTGGACAAAATTTTCACATGAAACGACTTCTGTGCTAATGAAATCTTTCTGTTTTATAGTTTGTTTTGCTTTGTTTGCACATGTGGCATTTACTTTCCCTATTAAACTGTCTTTATTTCAACCCACACCATTTATCACTTTTACTCTTCCAATCCTCTCGCCCATTGTATAGGGAGGAGGGAGTGACCAAGAGGCTGTGTGCGGCTCAGCTGATGGCTGGGGTTGAACCATGACGAATGGAGACTAAAAAATTAAGTCAAAACAATGAAAAAGAAACAAACGCAAGTCTTCAGGATTTGTACAGTCCTTAGGTCTCAGTAAAAACACACATGGCTTCCTTTTGGTCTTTTAGGAAAGCAGCACACACAAGGCTTGCTCCCAATGGTCGCAGAATCAATATATCATGTATTTCCAGACCTTCACACCTTCACAGAATGCAGTAAGGTTAAAACAGGCACTAATGTCTGAAGGAATCTTGAGCAGCAGATGGAGTAATCTGAACAGCATCCCTGGCTGTTTATAGAACGTGATCACTGTTGGTCTTGCATACAACTTTTTTATTGTGACACAATGGAGCATAGCCATTTGTAGTTGCTCTAGCAGCAATGCTGTGTATTACCTGAAATAAGACATTTTCAGGGTTAATTGTAAGACTCTGATTCCTTTGCAGGCTTGTTGGAGTACCTCTTGGTATTGGAGGGCAAAAGATAAGCCCAGAGTTTGTAGTCAGTCACTGGTTTCACTGGGCACATAAATGTCTGCATCTTGTGTAATCAAAAACAGAGCATGAAGTTAGGAAAAACTGAGAAACAGAGTCCTAATCAGGGAAGAAAAAAAACTGTGATTTTTTTCCAAAGAAAACCAGTATTGAATAGTTTTATTTTCCTGTTCTATTTAACTGCTGAAGTGTTGAGGGTTGGGCTCTTTTCAGGGAATTTATTTCCGTTTTGTTATTCAGAACACAGTGGATGGGCCATTGACAACACAATGGACTAGCCAGAGTCTTCACGTTACATTGAAATGGCTCTGAGGAAGTGGGGCGGGGAATGGTCTGGGGGTTTTGGCAGTTTCTTAGCTGGGGAGTGACTCTGCCCTGCCCGGAGCACGGCCGTGGTAGGGCAGTTCTGGGCTGCGGAATGTGCTCCTACACCACAGCCCCATTCTGCGGTGAAGTCCTCCCAGCCGCCCTGCTCGCTGGGGCTTTGACCGCCCCCGGCAGCCGGGATATCTGCTGGGATATCTGCTCCGTCTACTGCTTATCACCGCCGGGAGATCCTCCCCACCTGCCTGGGTGCTCCAGGGGAAGCCGGGCTGCCCCGCTTCTTCTCGCCCTCTGGAGGAGGAGGAGAGAGAGAGCGCCGAGCTGCCCGGTGCCCGAGAGCTCGGCTGCCGCCACCGCCACACCGGACACGTGAGAATCCGGGAAAAACCGAGAGACTTTCCCCTCCACCTTCCCCGCACCGACACCTCCGGGCCGCCACCGCCCCGCGGAGGGTCCCGAGCTCGCCACGGAGCCCCCCCCGCCTCGCCAGCGCCTCCTGCCGGGCGGGGCCGTCGCTACACCACAGGGAAAACTGCGTGACGGGTGGGGAAATCTCTTGCTGGCGTTTGGTTTTGTCGTTGTTGTTTGTTCTGTTGTGTTACATACCTACATTCTAGTAAAGAACTGTTATTCCTTTTCCCACATTTGTGCTCGTTAGCTCCGTGATTTCAAAGTTACAATAACTCGGGGTGGGGAAAAGCGTCATTTCTTCCATTCCAGGGAGGTCTCTACCTTCCTTGGCAGACATCTGTCTTTCAAACCAAGACATGAAGTGTGATAAAATATCTTGAACTTCAAAATGGAGTAACTCTTATCTAATCCTTTTCTAAAGTCCACAAAGAAACGAAAGATGTTAATTTAAGGTGTCCTGCAAAAGGCATGGGGGAACCTGCTGAACAGTCCTGCTGTTTAGGGCCATGGGCTACACTGCATAGCCCACTGACTTGGGACTAAACTCAAGGTTCTTGATCGATGGAAAAACATTTGCTACTATTTTTCAGTGAGCCTAACTTGCTAACATGAGCTGGCTGAGTGAACACAGAGACACTGTAACTGGGACAAATCCCAGCTTCCTCTGAAATTTTAAAACATTTTTTTTCTTCCTGTCAGATTCCAGACAGATGAAATTTTCTTGGCAAAGACCAATTCCATCTCTCCTCTGAATCAAGATAAATCAGGACTTGAAGGTTAACTGATTGACAGTGTGGGAAGAGAAGGTACCTAGCTTTGCGTTCAGATACTGCCATCTGCCCACTAGCCTTCTCCCATGGGTCTTGCCTCTGCTACTTCTCATTTTCTGGAAAATCCCGATTTTTAATTTGATTCTAAAGGTTGCTGAGTCCAGTTGATACTGTTGTTCATATGATAGTGTAAAGAGTGAGTAGATTCCTCTGATCATAAATCATCTCAACCTGATTCCAATTAACTACAGACCTGGATTAAATTTCTCTCAGTTCTTACCAGCCATAACAAATTAGGTCATTCTGTGTCAGTGAGACACTCGAAAGACACCACTGGGAACGTCACCCGGGAGTCTAATCCAGTTATGTTGCAGGAAGAGTGAAGGAGACAGAATGGATCATATCTTCCTATTGCTTTCTAAATAGGAGTCATGGGATACTTGGCAGCATAGGTAAAGGATTTTCATAAGGATACAGGAAAATTGTGTATCTGTAAGTTTTATTTAAATTTTGCTCACATGGGGAGTGAGGTGATGTTTGACATCTGCGACTGCCTACCTTGCATAAAATGATTTGGTTGTACCTTGTGCAAAAATCCAGCACCCAAACACATTGTGAGCTCAGATGCACGTTATAGGCACCTGAACTGTCTTTCCCTGTTGAAGACTCTTTCACTATTATGTGACACATTGCAAAGATTGCACGGGACCTGTAAAAGAGACTGTGCCTCTGGCTTTTTTGGAATATGCAGTGCTGTAGAGGTGGTGGTCAACAGATCTCTCAGGTATGAGAGATCTTCTGAACTAGTACACCACCACTAAGAAGGATTCAGTGTTCTGTGGAATAAGAACTTTTTGAGCTCAGTGCGATGCCTGAAATCAAAAAGGTGTGGAAAGAGTGCTGAACCCATCATTCCAGAGGCTGAGATATATACCCTGGATTTGAACAGGAAAATCCAGATGACTCTTTCCTTTAATTCACTGATTTCACTATGTTGATTTACCTGTAACCTTTATCTTGTTCATTTAATGTTATTCTAAAAGTGCAGTAACAATACAATAATGGTGAATAATTTAAAATTCTCTCCCTAAGGAAGGCTAATCAGATCAGTTCTCTAATAACAACCAGCATGAGCAATTAATTAATTATTTGTGTTTCCGATTAAAACTGCCTGCCTTTAACCCTGTTTTGTACCACTGACTACTTCTCAATTGAGTAATGTAGTTTTTATTTGTGACACATCATACCATTAAATGCAATGAGCTCATCCTTTTTCTTGGCATCACCTCATCTTGATTCTGGCAGAGACACAAAGAAATTACAGCAGTCTGTAAAAAGAGACATCATTTTTCTCTTAAAAATGATGCTAGTCAAGTTGGCCCTTGCAACCATGAAGGAAAGTGAAAATTCATGCCCAGTTTCATATTTGAAGTTATACACAGGCTACAAATCCAACATTATTTCCTTTATTATTTGCATTGTTTTCTGAATGGTGAGTTGTATTTTTCCTACATGTTCACATATATAAAAGCAACTGCAACTAGAATAGTTTGTTTCATTTGGAAGCAATCTGCAACAATCACCTAGTACAACTGCCTGACTGCTTCAAGGCAAAAGTTGGNTAGTTTGTTTCATTTGGAAGCAATCTGCAACAATCACCTAGTACAACTGCCTGACTGCTTCAAGGCTGACCAAAAGTTGGAGCATATTGCTAAGAGTATCATTTAAGTGCACTGAAAGCTCTAGAAAGTTTCAGGCACAACTTCCTCCTCAACTATTCTCTCAACTTGCTACGGGCTGAGAAATTCTCACAATGCACAAAGAAAATGTGCACAAAAATGCACGAAGAGTCCAGATGTCTCGGTTCCCTCACTAGTGCTCTTCCAGCACTGGAGAATGCTGCACTTTACAGTTAGGGAAGGAGGTACATGTGACCACTTTGGTCTTCTTGAAACTTGTCTGTCTTAAATGACAAAATGCCTTTGAGACAAGGCCGGCTCTGAGCTGAACACTACAAGGCTCTGAGCTTAACTAATATCTCATGGTCCTACAAAATGCAAGGGGGAAACTGTTGGTTTTCCACTGAGTTTGTTTCCCTTATGGCTTTCTTGGGCTTTTTAAAGAGCTCTGCTAGGATTGGGAGGCTTGGTCTTGCAGAAAGCTTGCAAAGGACTAGAATAATTTAATTATTGCAGTAGAATGACTTTTTCTTGCTTATTTACTTAATATTTTAATAGTTGAAAATGTCTTCTCAGTCTGTGCATTAAAGACTTCCTGACTAGAATGTGCCAAGGACTATGAGCATTCACAGGATATTAAACAGATTCATAATGGAACCCAACAGTATAAACACGTCTTCAGTGCAGACAGGAACCTTTATATCTTGTAATATGAAACATTCTCCAGTTGTGTCTGTGTTTTCTTCTGCAAGTAAACCAGTGAGAGATGTGCCTAAAATGTTTTCCTGAGACAGACAATTTCTCACCTCATTATTTCATTCTCTTTTCAACAGATTAATTTTTTTATTGGGATACTTTCAAGAAGTTTATAACTCAATCCAGCTAAATTTAGGCCACTTGAAGACAGCAAGTAGCCCGACACAAGTCCATGCTGCCAGTACTTTTAAATAAGAGGCCTTATTTGACACTTTTTGTCATTTCTAGGTATAATCATAGAATAGAGTATTGGATGTATGTACACTTGAATGAAGATCAACTTTTGAGCTACAGTTTTCCCCAGAATCTCCTCCATTAACTTCAGACAAAAACAATTGTGGATAATTATTATGCAGAGTGATACTTACTTTCCTTGGAAAATAATTTCCTGTCCAGATTTGTTTAGATACCCTGACACTGAGACCAGAGGTCTGTCCTCAGTTAAGAAAAGTGAACTGAACAATTAAATTAGACCTGATAGATTTTTCTTTTTCTGAATTGAAAACACCACAGATTCTCAACAGTTACATGACTTTTCTTGATCTCTCTCATGAGAGGAATATAGAATGGAAAGTGTTGAAATGTAGATGTACAAAATAGGGTCAAAACTTAGAAATATAGAATTAAAAGTAGATGGAAGGATAAAACTGTAAGGATGTTTGTGGTGGGTTTTGAAAGAAAGAATGAATCCTTTTTTTGGTGTCTTTCCAATCATTGACTTAACTGTAGCATTGCTGGGCTAACTCACAGTGATAAATTCCCAAGTGTAGGAAATAGTCCACGTGTAGCATTCTGGGTGACAAATTAACATAGGGTATGAGTGTGGGGCATCATAAACTTTCATTGAATTAAAAATTAAAGGCTGTAAGAAAGTGTGTCAATTCACATGTCTGTTTTCTGCTCCAAAGCCAGGGATATACAGCATGTCTGAGGGATGTTTGAAAAAACATTTTCTTCTTTAATAAGGAAAGAGAGAAACATGACTCAAACCTCCGTGGTATGAAGTCACCATCCCCTCTCTTACTCACTCCATTATCTTTTTGCAATCTGTTCCCAAGGGAGCTTCCAGACAACGGGCTGCTTATCCCTGTGTAAGGGTTATTTAAAACCCCAAAATAACAATTATGGTACAGAGGAAGGGAATAGTGGTGTAAAAGTCTGATATTGTATGAAAATTCTTCCTTCATGTGGAAACTAAAACAACGTGGCATTGTGTGGGGGGAGTGTGGGGACGGGAATCGTAGGGCTCTGCTGACACCTGGACCCAGAGCTGCAGTGGAAGCTGCCCCATCGTAACTCACAAATACGGCCTGAAAGGCGATAGCCTGAGCCTGAGATTATTTTACAGCCACGCTGGGCAAGTTCCAGTCAGACAAAAGCCTTTCTGCTGTAATCACTGGAAGAAAGTGTATTTCCTGTCTATCTGCCTAGAAAAGCTGCACGGATCCAGGACTCAGAGTCCAGTAACTAACACAGACGTATTTCTTTGGAGGGGCTGTGCACTTTCCTCAAGGGAAGGGAATTATCCAAAACCTGAGATAGTGGCTGATGAAACTTCATATGAGCACTGATAGAAGCGGAGGAAGAAAATGGGGTAATTGAAAAATCGTGTGTCTGTTCTGTAAAATGCCCTGATTTGATGTGTGTGCTTGTTTCCATGCATAGGAAATTCTACAGGAAGCAGGATTTGTAAGTTGTGCTCACGTGGAATATGTCCCAGTCAAAATCTCTGGCTGTGAAGTTGTTACAAACGCGTGGTTGTGGTTGCTTATCACGTTTTGGTGCGGCCTAGAGGTGGGGGTGCGCCACCACGTAAGTGTTTACTAAAACACTTGTTTTCTCTCTTGTTTTCCAGACAGCGTGAACTGGAGGGTTTGGTTCCTTATTCACAGCATGTTAATGAATTTTTTTACTGTGAGGGTGTTGAGGCATTGGCACAAGTTGCCCAGAGGAGTTGTGGATGCCCCATCCCTGGAAGCACTCAAGGCAACATTGGACTGACCTTGGGGTATCTTTAAGTGGTTTAAGTACCTCCATTGACGGGAAAAATCAATAGTTTAAATCTCTAGAATATCATGAAACTGAGGACTAACAAGAGAGGAGTCGTAGGATGCAGAACCTGTAAAACAAATCAAGGCTTCTGCTACATTGACATCTGGCTAGAAAGATAAAGAGTCCATAAAATCTATGACTCTAAGGCAAGTACTTCTCTTCCTCTGTTTAGAAGAGGCAGCACAGATATGAAGGGCTGCAGCACATATTTCTGTGCTTGCACAGATATTCCCATTCCCTGTGGGCTGTTTGCACTGGTGGTATGTATGGTCTTGCTGCTCTGCTTGCACGTGCTTCCCGGTGGAGACCTGCCAGACTTCTCTGATATGATGGAGTGATCGTGTGCTCAGATTATTTACTGAGAATAAGGCATGGGAAGCACTGCCAAGCATCCCCACATAGCTTCCCTCCCTTCTGTGAGGAGAATACAGCCTGATGTGTATTTCTGAGAAGAATAATTGCAGGTCAAAGATTTTGCTCCCGAATGACAGACTTTGCCTGAAAGATTCTTGTCACCAGAGGTTCAGAGGCCAAGTGCTTTGAAATCAGGAGTGAAGTGTTCCTTCTCAAAACACTAAAATCTTACAGTAAGCAGATGGTGTCATGAAGACACTACCTAAGTACAAAAAGATGTCACAGGTGACTCATAGCCTGTTTCTCAAAGTTCAGAGCAGGAACTGTTTAGGAGCTGTAATTATGGTTACAGACTGAGATCCCATTGACTAGTTTTGAAGTGAATTAGGATTCAGTATGCTATCATGGACAGCTTTCTTGAAAGGGAAGATTTATCAGCCTCTTTTATGGGTTAGGAGCTAATTTTGGTTTATATTAGTAGCCAAGAGCCCAAAAGTTTTCACCTCAAAATAAGCTGCTTCTGCAGGTTGCAGACTTCCTAACCTCAGTGGGGAGGAGGTGATGTATGGTGTTAATTGGCTTAGAGATCTTACAAGGAAATGAGTAACAAAGAACTCCTGCTCCGTGGTGATTTGTGTTCCAGGAGATGAGGGTAGGATATCTGAGTTAGCACCAGATTTCTTCACAAAACCCAGCTTTCTTTAATCTTTGCCAAGAGTTAAGCTACTGAGTTTAGTCAGAAGTCTAATCAGAAGGCATCAAGGTTTAAGAGGTAGACCCATAGACATTTTTTGTACTTAAAAATACAGTAAACTGTAGCTTCTTCTCATCTGTGCAAAGGCAATTTTTTAGCCAACTAGTTTTATGTAACCTGAGTAGTGAGGTTATTAAACTAACATTAGGTTTGTAACCAAAATAATGGTGTTCTGTCATTGTGCACCTCAGCTTATCACTGTTGAAATAACTGGGATCCAACCACAACTCCCTGTCTGTTCCATCTTCCATTTAAATACGTACCACGGACACACAAGTGTCCCAGGAGGAAGCTGAGGGTAGTTTTTCCTTACTATAAAGGTCAGAAGAGACAGGGGTAGATCTAGCTCAGAGAGGAAACATGCACACTCCTAATTATTATAACTGATTAAATAGTAACTATTATATTCATAGGATATACATAGGCTTACATCCATGCTGCGATTGCAACACAGTTTGTGCAGAGGCCCTGTGAGACATCAGTGATGCTGTTTTCTTAATTTTTTTGGGGGGGCAGGGGGGCGTTAGCGGTTTTTTTTGGGAAATTGTTGTTTTTTGATAAAGTGCGTAAGAGCAAGTAGTGCAGTGTGAGAAACCAGACAGTAACCTAATTAACTTCCTCAGTGCTGCCCAAACTGCTCAAGTTTCTTTATTTTAAAACATTTTTAAAAAAATTAATTATTTTTCATCTGATTTTGCACAAATATATACTCTAAACCGCATTTTTTCATCTGTCAATTAGAGTTTGGCAATATTAAGGAGGAATGTAATGTACATTTTTTCTTAGCAGATACAGTAATCAGCTCTTTGAAAAGAATACAGCATCTATGTCAAAAAAAAAAATCTTATTTATCTATTTTGAGGTCTTTCACAAGTGGAATTACCACTGACAGCTTTATAAACATATAATCCAGATATACAAATTTGTACCCAGCATATCTACAGTCCACACGCAAACACAGTAACAGTGCATCAGAGTAAGGTTAAAGGAAGGCAGTTTGCTGTAGCTGCAAATAATGGTTACCTTCCAAATATTTAAGTCAAAGGTCAGTATTCTCAGTGCTCATACTGTGGTATGCTAGTGTAAAATTATGCTTAAAATATGACATTTGTACATTAAACACAAAGATGGAAGAAATGGAAGCATGCTTTTCTAAATCATAATAACTTGAGACACTACAAGTTTCAGTTGAAAGGGGGGATAATTTCAAGTGGAAGTGTTCTTAAGGGTACTTAAGACTTCTGGTGGTGCTGTGGCAGTTTATTGAAAAACTGTAGTGATAGTTATTGAAAAATAGTGATAGCTATTGCATTGAGAGCTCAATCTCTGCTGTGCCCGCTGTGACATTTGGTAATGACTGCTTTGAAAAAATATTTGAAATTGAGATCTAGCAATTTAATTTCAGGATTTACATAAGCTTGGAAGGAATCTCCCTCTGCAAATTGCTGCCATCAACAAGGCACCTACCTTCTTCGACTGTCAGTGTGACATCTTCTGCATCTTCTCTGAAACTGGTAAGCAGAATTCTGTGTATATATATTTTTAGTCTCAAATTTTATTTTGTAACCTTATTGCCTAGTCATACAGGTGTTCAACTCACTTCACAAGAAAAATAAGTTACTATCAAAGTATTTATTTGTCTTAAAGTAGGGTACAAGGAAAATGTGCATTGTCAAGTCCAAATGCAGACTGAATAGCTGTGACCAGGGAAAGATTGGATGAGAATGCAGCTGCATTATAACTCACTGACTGACAACCTGTATCTTCTGGATGTTTAAGAGTCTAGACAACATGTTTTATATTCAGTGTTTGTTATTGTTTTTCTCTGTAGACACATCTGTGGTAGTAAAACAGTTTGAGAGACAGAAATCAAAATCATGCCCTCCTTTGGTTTTTCCCCCCTCCTTGCTCTTTAATTGCCTCTGTAACCTAAAGCATCATGCACCTTTTAAAGGCTTTGGGCTACAGAATTTGCAAGTAGGATGATCGCATTGTGTAGCTGATCTGAGGCAGTGCTGCATCTGCATTCTGATCCACGACTTTCTCCGTACTTCTCTCCCCTTGCTGCAAGGACTAGTCAGAGCTGGGGGAGGTGGCAGAGTCCACATCTTCTGTGTCGTGTTCGTGTGGGGACACTAGTTGCCCACCTTTTACACGTTTCCACTTCATTCTTCTGTTTTGAAACCATACTTTGACCTGTGTGATAAAAAGGAAATAACTTGTGATAAAAAGGAAATTACTTGTTGCCTCAATCTGAGGTGTATAAGCAGAGCTGTGCATATGTGTGGGTATCAACAGACAGATATTTTGTGGAATTCTAGAAGAAAAGGTAAACAGAACCTCACAAGTTTAACTAATCCATCTCTCTAACACACACTGAAACAATTCTTTCTAAAATGCTCCACACAGATATTCCTCTGAAACCCTAAAAGGTAGTACAAGTGCCTTGCCTAGAATCTGTCTTCATGTCAAATAAGCATGTCAACACAATGGCACAGTGCCTCTCATGTATATTTAACATCTAGACCACCCAATCTAATGCTTCAGGAATTTTAATTTGCTTCACATAATTAGGCAATTCTTCTACTATCCACGAAGCTTGGGTAAGGAAACCTAGACTGAGGTGACAATGAGAGAACAGAAATACCTCTCTCCACAAAACTGCATATTTGTCTTTCCTTATCACCTCAAAATACCACCTGACACAGTAAGACCCATCTATCAAACATTCCATTCTAATAATTTCTGGTTAGTTGCAGTCTAGGGTTACACCTGTATTCCACATGTAAGCCTTGATATATTGATATATACCAACGTAAACAAGGGCTCAGTAGAGACCAGTTATTACCAAGTCTACCTTCAGTTTAGGGAAAAATAATTAAATTGATGAACTACTTACAGAAATTTGCAACAAATGCGTCTAAAAGAATGTGGAGGCTTTGTTTTAAAATACTTCTGTGCCATCGCAAAAGCAGACCCTTGAGTAACATATCTGGTTTTTAGCATTAGGTAGAAGTTGTAGGGGAGGAGGAAGGATCTGGGGAGACAAAGGTTTGGAAAGTACTTGTCTTTCGGTGAGATCCAGGTTCACAGCTATCTCGTATCTCCTGAGCCTTGTCAAGTAGTTATGATGGGCAAATTCAGCTTCCAGCTCCCGTAGTTGCTCCTTTGTGAAAGCTGTCCTTTCCTTCCGTGATTTGCTGCTGGTTTCTGCCTTATTGCTGGAGTTCTGGTTTTCTAAGAGGCAAGCACACTTGTGTAATTTGCGGTTATGTTGACGTGTGTGAACACATGCAGTTGCAGAGGTCTGATCTAAATGACTCTTTGAAGTGCTCAGTGGAAGTTTTAAGATGTCTGCATTATGCCCCCTCAAGCTCAGCATGACTTATTGGTGTTGCCAGCCTTGGTTTTGAGGGGCAGAGGTGGGACAGCTCAGTCAGGATGGAGAGTGTTGTCAGAATTGCCTGGGTCTGCACATTCACAGGACAGTAGCTGTGGGAAAGAAGCTCTCATTCCTTGCTGTCATTGCACAGAATCCCCACATTTTAACTTTCATTCCTTATATACATAATTTCACCCTCCCCTGATCTACCATGCAACAGGCAGCCAAGCTAGCGCTTAGTACATGCAACGTGCAACAGGTTAGGAGTGGAGGGTGCCTGCCTTTGGTGCAGGACGTAAGAAAAAGTCACTCAGTGAGAGCCCTCAGCTGTGGTGTATGGCCTGGAAATAGTGGGGATGTGGGGCAGTGAACACGGTAAAGAAGGCAAAAGCAGAGAAATAGTGGTTTTTGAACTGGCCCAGACCCATTTTGAACACTCCAGACTTAACTTTTTCTAATCCTTGCTCAATGAAAACTACAAGCAGATCTGGTATCTATGTACATCACTGGCCTCAGTATCATCCTTGTCATTGTGCTGTCCTGAAAAACCTGTTTGCTATTTGTGTTCTTGTCTGCAAGGTGGTTGAGTCATATTTCAAAGCCATATTTCAAGCCATAACCAAAGTGATGCTGCATCAATTATAAAAAGTAAACACAAACTGACTTTGCCTGAGACTGTGGCAACCTGTTTTCATCTTTTATCCATTCTCTCTTTTTTTATTTTAATTTTTTTCTTTTCCTTTCTTTTTATTTTATTTTTTCTTCAATGTTTTTAAAGTCAGTGCTCATGAAGAATCTGCAAGCAATGCAAGGAAATGAGTTTCTTTCAGTCAGCAAAGTCCAAATTGCCAGTCTTTCGGGGAGTTGGCTTTGCAAGTTCCTTGACTTTTTCTCTCCTCTTGCTCCTCTTGCTAGATTTCCTGACCTAAAGATGCTAGTAGGGTTTTTGTTATGCTGAGAATTAATTACTTAATTTTTGTGTGTAACCAGTATTCAGTGGAGTTCTGTGTGTTGTAGCACAATATTTCTACACAGAAATGATGTGCGAAATGGTAGTCATAAGCATGATGTACGGCTTCATCTTCTAGGTATCCTTTTGGTTGCCAAAGTAGTAAAACTGGCGAAATCTGTGAGGTGTGGCTGTAGGCTTCATGAATTATCTGACCTTGTCTCTGTCCATCAGAAACAGGGAAATCTGACCTGGCTCCTGGTACCGATAATGTACACAGGGACAAGTGTATCACATACTGCAGCTGGACTGCTTTGCATTTCAGGGGAATTAGTCTTGTTTGTTCCACACTCATTCCTCTACTTATACTTCAGAAATCCACAAATAAAATTGGGCAATGTACATGAACAAAACTCCAGAAGTTTCTCCCCACGTTTTTGCCTAGTTTTACAATCCTGTTTGTTCTCATCCCTTACTGCACATACACGTTTCCCAGAGAAAAGGAAAGGGAAAGGGAAAGGGAAAGGGAAAGGGAAAGGGGAAGGGAAAGGGGAAGGGAAAGGGAAAGGGAAACGGAAAGGGAAAGGAAAAGGGAAAGGGAAAGGGAAAGGGAAAGGGAAAGGGAAAGGGAAAGGGAAAAGGAAAGGGAAAAGGAGGGGAA
>WBMZ01006842.1:44639-123567 GCA_013400975.1 Atrichornis clamosus | reverse complement strand
AAAGAAAAGAAAAGAAAAGAAAAGAAAAGAAAAGAAAAGAAAAGAAAAGAAAAGGGCAAATATTATTCTCAGGAACCAGAGGCAGAGCTGTGTCTCTCCCACGGAGTGTGGATCCTTCCAGGATCCCAACCAGCTTCAATGTTGGGTTGAACATAACAGCTGCCTCTCCCCAAAGTTGCAATGGTGAGTAGAAGGTAGGGGCACCAGACCATTCAGGAATGTCATTGCTTACAGCTCCCTGGAAGAAAAAGTGTGTGGGACAGCAGCAAATCTGAAAAGAAAATGTGAAGAGGGCTGGTACGAGAGAATAAAGGAATTTTTGTCTTCTACTTAAAATGGGGAGATGTCCTTTGGAATCAGTGTCTTTAAGAATAAAGATATCTCCCTAATCTGAGTAAACTGAAATCTGCTGTTTACCTATGACTAGCTGATGTTTTAATGAAAGCATTGTTCACCTTTTAAATTATTACTTTTTTAAACTTCTTTGCATTTGGAAAAATTTTGCCTAAACCTCCTTTTTCAATATAAATGAACTTAAATTCTACAAATGTCTGCAAAACATAGAAGTCAATCAATATTTTTATCCCTACATTCTCTACCTGATGGCTACTGGAAAATATTCTCCACTTGGTAGCAGTGCTGTGGGAAAAAGCACACTGTATCTTGTAAATGCATGCTATAGCATTTGCATGCATATAAGCATCTTAAAATTTAACAGCTTCCTTAGGAAAAAACAATTTTATGGATATTTCACATGTCTGTATCTGAGATAGCAGCAAATCAGAGGTTGTATAACTATGAAATTATTGAATATTGCACTGTAGAAAGAATGTGTTTTGCTAACTAGGATGACACCATGAAAACTGTGTACATTTTCTGCATTGTTGGACTGATGGGCAAACTTTTATTACCTCCTCTTTTGAGGTTAAAATATTTAACATTTAGTGAGACCAAATAGAATTTATATTTAAAGGAAGACTGCCTCTTGTAATTCTTACCATAAACTGAGGTGTCAAAATCCTAGTATGACATTTCCAACTAGCACAGGCAGCCCAAGATGAGAGATCTTTGCTCTTTGCCATTTTCTTTTGCTCAGACAAATGGCAGGTATAAATCTATAACTCCACATCCTAGAACTTTCAGTTCTGTATGTACATGCCATGTGACTCCTGCTCAGTTACAGCAAATGTGCTGGTGAGTAAAATGCCTAGTTCAGTACACAAGATCTGCAGGAGTGAAATACAAAGACCAGAATAAGAATAAGACAGTTAATTTCAGTGTTGTTATTGTGTAAATTTCCCCAGTAAAGGATTACGAATTGTTTTGCTCATCAGCTTTCTGACTTAAAGTCCCAATCTCACAGGTGTTCTCATTTCATTGCCTGTACTCTCCCACAACCCTGATTTCATATCACCTACCTGAGCTTTCCTTTTTTCTTTTGGATGGCTTTTTCTCAGTGCAATTTGTAGTATTTGCTGGCACCTCATCATCTTCATCCATACCCACTGCCGCACTGACTAGGTTTGGGCTGCTGCCCTCTGACTCCCCAGAAGCCAAGGCCTGGCCTGGATTTAGTCGTCTTCTGGCCTCAGTTGCCGCAAGATGCCAGTCAGAATGTTGGAAAGAAGGGTGCTCCTCCACAAGTGCCTGCTCCTCACGTGGGAAGCTGTGGGGAGCTGTCACCAAGCAGGAGGCTGAGAAATCAGAGTAAGGAGAAAAATCTGGTTTTTGGTGGAAGGAGAATGATGCCGCTGGGTGGGGGTTCAGCCCTGAAGCTGTGGGCACGTCCGCGTGGGTGCTCCGCATGCATCCCCAGAGTGGAGCGGGAGGCTGTGGGCTGCGCATGCAGCTGCTGCTGGTGGGGTCCATTTGCTTCCAGTCCTGTGCACACCTCAGGGCTTGTGACTGGTGACAGCTCAGGCTTCAAAATCAGAAGAGGAGCAGAGAGAAACTCTTCAGATTTTACAGAATAGGTCTCCTCCCTAAACAACCGCTTGCTTGTGGGGTTTATGCTGTTGTAGATTTGTAACTTTAGGAACTCCTCTAAACGTCTTCATTGCCCTGACTGGGGCAACCAGACTTATGCAGGGATTGCCATGAGTTGCTTCCTGAGGCCTGCAGCTTGCTTCCTTGTGAAGTGCTGAGCATGAGTGACACACTTTTTAAATACTGTGCTGGGGGGAGAGTGACAAGTTTGCAAAGTGAAATGTGAGCAAGGAGAGGGAGGGGTTAACACACATACCCCTCCAACCAAAGCAAAGCAGGCAGCTATTAATCATCTGAAACCTTATATGCACATCTAATGGGATTTGCAGATGGAGTCTTTTAAAGAAACAATGTCTGTATTTTTTTTTTTAAGGGAAAGAACAGCACACAAAAGTCTTCAATGTTTCCTTGTAACACTATGAAGTTATGTTTTTTGCACTGTTAACAAAATTCCCCATCTTGGGTTTAGAAAAAGCCCTAAAACAGAATTTAACAGACACCAAATTTCAAGAACTAAAGTGGGAAATAGAAGTAAGAAAGGAGTTCACTAATTATATATAATTTAAGGCCCAATCCAAAGTTTAAAAAAAAGGATTAAACCTGGCTTGTAGACATGAGCAAGGCTTTGAGTGATGTTTGTTTGTTTTGTTAGATTTGTAACATATGTATTTTTTGAGAGTTGGAATTTGCTGCCAGTGTATTCCACTTTCTAGGGAATTTTTAATATGCCACTCCTCCTGCAAGGAAATGTCCTGATTTTATGCCAATGAAAGACACGTTTTTCATCCTTTGTTGAACATTTTATAGTTTTTCCTAACAGAAAGCAGATTTTTAGACCCCAGAGCCATCACATTAACAGGGAATCTGTTCTCAATCCCCTTTTCACAGAAGTATGGCAGCTGGGAATGCCCCAAACCCTGCAACTCCTCTCAAGGTTGCTCTCCATAATTTTAATGACAATTTATGTATGCATGTGTTCCATGTTCCCATAATCAGTTGGCAACCATTTCAAATACTTACTTCCCCAGGCCTTGCTACACATTATATGTGCTTATTTCCCTTCACCCTCCATTGGTGCTGGGTTTTGCATCCTCTCAGAAATGCAAAGATTTAACAGACATGGACTCTCCATTTTTTACAGGAGTTTAAGTGATACTTTATTTTGGCTTTTGTATAGTTCAGAATTGTAAAATTTCATGGAATCAGGTGTGGTGAATGTGTTTATCTTGTTATAGCTGTTGGTTCTTAGAACTTGGCCTTTTCCAGGAAATCAAGTGATTTTAGTTCAGATCATTCTGAACAAGAACATCAAATTCTGTTCTATCACACGAATCTTGGTTTTCCTGCAAAATACTCAATATCTGATACCTAATTCATTCTCTAGGAAGAACTGTCCTAAGTATTTAAACCTGTTGCTTTGTTGCATTAAATAGTATACATAAAAAAGTATTTCATGCTCACTGGCAGGAGGACTGCTCTTTTTTTGAAAGGTCAGGTTATAACGAATTTGTGAATGCTGCAAATGTTTCAGGCACTGGCACAATATAAGTCAGAGTCTGGAACTTTCTGCCAATGCAGAATATTTAATTCATATTCTGTGTGTGTGTGTGTGTGTATGTCTGTGTGTGTGTTTTCATATATATAACACTCAATTTACACAGGTTATTAGGGGTTTGTATGAATTCAGACTAGGTCTGTTGTTTTTCAGTCCTACCTTCAATCCACAAAAAGATCTATCTAATCAGGTAAATATTTGTCCTTGCACATTTGCTTGCAGGAATAGAAGAGAAAGGAGGCTTATCCCTTAGTCTCATATCCCCTTCAGTCAGGATCAGCTTTAGGCTTCCTCTCAGGAATCTCCATGAGGTCTGAGCAGAGCTCAGCTGCAGGGCCTAACTCAATTTCTGCACACCACTTTGCATTCCAAGTTAAACTACTCGGACTGCGATGTCCTGATGGAGCTCTCAGTGTTATTCTTCCAACTTCTGGTGTGGGAAAGGGAGACGGCCTGCCCTCCCCCAGCGTGGGAACCCTCAGGCCCTGCACACCTCCGGCACCCCGGGCAGCTGGTGCTGTCACTCGGCACCTCAGCAGGGGCCGCGGGACCTCTGCATCTTCCTGACACTCCAGTCCTGAAACAACAACAATCATCCCCTCTTGCTAAGTCCCATTTGTTGGCTGAGGCAGCCACCTTTAACCTTCGGAAAGCCGACATCTCCTCAGTCAGTCACTGAAAAACGAACCGAAAAAATGGCGGAGATGGAGATGAGTTTTAGTGAGGAATGCTCCCGTTACAAGATGAAGGCTGGGAAGTGGAGCTTTGAGCTTTTTATTAGTCCGTTCTGTGATTTCCCCAGGTGAAGAGCAGACCCAGCAGAGGGCAGGAGAGCTGAACAAGGGGTGTCAAGACACAGCAAGCACCTGTGAAGGAGAGGAGAAGAGGGTTACAACACAGTGAGAGTTAGGAAGGGAATGCCGAGCCCAAAGATGGGCTCTGTGGGCCTATTAGTAATTTTAATAGTTTTCTCAGCCACTCTGAAAGAATAAAAGAACAGAAGAAGTTTAAAACTTAGACTAATAGAGGCAGTGTACCTAGAAGGGAAAAATGATCTACCAATGAAAGTTAAAGGGCCACGTGGTCAAGGAGCTCTATTAAAAGACATTGGGTTTTGGACAAAATGTCATTATATATTAACTTGCATTTTGATGTAATGCCATATGTCAAATTAGTTAAGTTTAAAAGGCCTATATTTGCAGGACATCAGTATTAGATTTTTGGTAATTTGAGGGAGGAGATTTAGAGAGTGAGAAAATCTGCTTTCCTTCTAAAAAAACTAATTAAAAAGCAGCTATGTTGTGTTATCATGGTTATATGATATCTTTATCTCTCTTCTCCCTAAACTTCTAGGAACAAGTCAGTCAATTTGTAGGGAGTTTTCAAGTATAAATTATATGTAATGTCAGAGAAATAATGTTGAAGAGAAGATGCCAAACCACCAGCTTAGTGTAATGAGGTAGTATAATGAATATCTGAAGTTAAGTGAGTAAATAATGCTTTTAGCTCTGAAGAGTTTTATCTAAAATGTGGTACACTTACTGAGATTCAGTGTCTGACTTGCTCTGCAGATGGGGAGCTGGCATCACCACCACAAGCATTTCTAATTTAATGATAATGTTTCTCTTAGCACTAAGTCAATATTTCCGGTATTAATTAAATTTGATGGCTTCACTGTAGTGAAAAAAAGAAATTCTGCTTCAGGTAGAGGAAACATCAAAAAGTGTTCAGAAACACATGATAATTTATCTTAGGACAGAGAGCAGTAGAAGCAAAAAGCAGAAGAAAGAGAGGGTCAGCTTTAAGTTTGCAGAAATACTAAAAGGAAAAAGCACTAGCTGGAAGCTGCTATAATGTTACACAATGTTTTGTTCTTCAAAAAAATGACATGAAACCTTAAAAAAAGGAGTGGCACTGCTGTCATTGGAAATGATAAATTAGACATACTAAATTCTAGGATGGGTAGGTGTGTAGATGTTTTTCTTGTACCTTGAATCTGTTCCCACTTAATTGTAATTTTTTAATGTAATTTGTTTTAAATGTTGTCTTTTGGTTTCTCTCTGTTAGGAAGAAGTGACTGTGAATGAAAATAGATAAATATATATATATATAGATTGAGATTTAGCAATTACAGGAAGCAAATGTTCCATTCTTTCAGCAGCTGTGTGCTAAGGGAGCAAAGATCTTGACTTGCAAGACTAGACGCCAGCTTCTGTATTCCTTGCTTGTCTCTTCTCTTTCAGTTCTGCATTTGAGGCCCAGTGCCATGTAAAGATGAGGAATATGCTTTCCTTGAAAGGCCATAAAAGCAAGTAGCGTCTCAGCTACAACATTACTCCTTAAGACAGGAAAGACCATTTGCCAAAAACTTTGATAAATCATCTTTTTTTAACGACTGCTGTCTTTCTGTTATGCATGCTGTTGTAGCTATTTCATGAAGAGTTGAATGTCCTGAACAAGGTCCAAGGCAGCAGAAACTTTCTATCAAATCAAGAATATTTTGTAAGCTCAGCAAAGGAACAGTTAAAGAGTTTGATGGGCAGTTTGAAAAATACAAAATTAGCTCGGCTTTTGGCAGATTACAAAACTCTTCTGTTGTTTTCATCAGATAACATGAAAGAAACAGGAGTCATGGTGTCCCCAAGGAACAGAGAGGAACAGAACATTCAGCCTTTTAAAACCATTTTTTGTGGGTATAGATTAACAAATCTACACATAGACTTCAATGTGTGGTTCATATATTTTGAGGCAGATCAGAATGCAAGGTTTTCATTTTGAGTTTTTGTTATATAAAGAATCCCATATGTTTCTGGACGTCCTAATAAATACATTTATAGGATTACTGGTCAAGTGATAAACTTCTAAATTTCTTCACTGATGAGATGTCTGCACTACTTTTCTTGAGACCACCCTTTGTGCTCTACGGTCTCTTTCAGTGGAGCTAGTTGAACGAAAGGCAATTAAATGAAAATTTTGGAAAAGATTTTTGGAAGAGCCAGAATTCATTCCTATGTTGAATGACTGATAAGGAAAATGATTTTTTTTTGGCCTAAATTATAAAAGCATTTTTAAAGTTCTTATTATTTGGAATATAGTCATAGAATGTTTGTTGTTTTGAAGAGATCAGAGTAAATTCTGATATTAAAGGTGTCTTATGTAATCCTATCTAGTAATTAGGGTTCAGTCAGTTGCCATTTTGTTAGGGAATTCTGCTTAAACCATAGAACACATTACAGCTTTTGTATTGTGTGTTGTATTACATCTTAGAACTAGAGCTACAATTACTTACTTCTGTTCAGTTTAAATTCTCTTTTCCCTTTAGTTCTGCTGTTGTGGTGGAGTATCTCCCTCTATTGGTACATTTTTAAATGCAATGTAACTACAGTTTCCATTTCATCGCACCAGTTTCACCGTTTCCGAAACACAGTAAGTTATGCAGCCGATGAAAAGCAAATTTACACTAATCAGCATATCAGCTCCTGTACCAAAAGTAAAAGCCCTGATGGATGCAGATTGTGTCAGCTTGTGAGAGCAGAGGTTACTCGCTGGCCTTCTTCTTGAGATGTTTCTCTGTAGCCAAACCCTTGAACCAAATTTTCCGTGTTCCATTGCCTGATAATCTACCTCCAAGAGGTTACAAGGCTGTAGAAAACTGTGCTGTGCAGGATATGGATCACTGTATACAGAGAGGGTAACTGAATGCAGAATGCTTATGTTACATGATGCACCATCATAAATGTTTATATGTAGCCAATAGTCTATAAAACCTTTTTTCTCCCTGACTTTTTGTGTAACTGTGCTGCTGATCAGCAGTTTGCCCTGGAAAATAATGTACAAAAGTGATTTTAGCAAGTTGTCTTTGTATAAAATAGCAATTCAGAACTTTTCAAAGGATACTTTGTTTTCATGCCACGAGGTGGAGATGTCTACCCGCAATTCTAGGTAAAGAAACAACTGTGAAGTTGTAGCTGAGGTTTAAATAAAACGGTGTCTTTCCCCTCCCCGCCTTCCACTTAAAAGTAAATAAAATTAAAAAAAATAGTATAGGCAAAAAGTATGAAGATGCTTTACTGAGAAACTCCATTATTCTTTTGGTTTGCATAAAAAATTTTAAAAATCATTGAATTGTAGCGCCTGTCCACTGCTTGGTGCACGTGCACATTTCCACGGAATTGTGCAGAGTCGGTTCCACCCCATGGGCAGGATTTGCTTGCACAACCTTCAGGATGCAGTTGAGAGCTGGAGCATGCTTCCAGCTGAGGGGCAAGAAAAATCACTGAAGAACTCCTCTGCATGAAAGAAGCCCACACCTAAGTATGAAGTAGGTACTAAATTCACAGCTGGGCCAATCCTTTTAGGAAAGGCCAACGCTGAAGTGTACAGCCAACAAAAGCAAACAAGGTCAGACACCCTAGACTATAGCTAATGGCACAGGAGTAGGGAAATCATGGCTTCAGGTAGGACCATTCTGGATTCCTAAAAAGAGAACTGTGAAGACTTGTTTTTGCAATAGAACAAGGGCAAGCTCAGGAGTGGGGGCACATTCAGACTCCTTGAGCCTTGCGTGGCCTTTGGGTCCAGGGACAGGTCTCTCCCCAGATTTGCAGAATTCATGCTCCCCCTCTCCCTAATTGTAGTTCTGCCTTGTGGCTCTTTCCTCATTTGGCTTTATTTTATGCTTATAATGTATACAATCCAGGCCTCTGCAGCAAATTATAAGTGTGTTTGCCAGATTGTTGTCCGGGAGTAATGGGAGAAGCTAATTTTTTTCTTGTCATTGAAATTGCTATTATGGGAGAAATGTGTGTGAGGAACAAAATTCTGTGCTAGATGGTGATTGTGACAGTCACTCCTGTGGTTTGTTTCTCGAAGACAGTGATGCACTCAGGATGTAACTGTTATGGTTTATGGAGAAAAAATTTGGTTTTCACATTTTCTTGAATACTACGTGTCTTGGTCTTTTTAGTTCTGTGCACAAACAAAAAAACAGGTAAAGTGTTTCACCTGGCTTTATTTTCTAAAGTGTCAAGGAACTGGCTACCCCAAAAACCTGTAAATTTTAAGAGAAGGGAAACTGAGGTGAAATTTGTTGACATAAACCTGCACTCACCTGCCCCAGTCACATGCAGAGCCAGACATGCCAAAGCAAACTCAGGGGACAAGATAAGGATGCTACAGGATAGGTGAGAACAAAGAACCTGTGTTTGGCCAGAGTAGGGCTGCTGAGCAATTGCAGGAGATGGGTCAGAAGGAGGAACGGCCAAGGAGAGTGCATTGCAACCAGCCACTGAGGGCAAGAGTCAGTGTTAAATTTGACAGAGAATGAGAGATCCACCTCAGGCTGGATAAACATTTAGTTCAAGATAAATTATAATTTGCCAGATTTGTAAGGCATCCCTTCCACAGGATTGTTACTCCAAGCAGGGGTTCCCAGGCCACGGGCAGTCCTCATCTCCCTGGCAGTTTTCTCAGCTGGAATGGTCTCTGCGGTTGCCATGACAGTGACTGGCAGGATCATAACACAAAGGTGAGGAGCTTGTAAGTTGAAGGAGGCCTCATGTAGGGTTTGATTGATAGAAAAAGTGATTTTTAGCTCGGTAAGAAAGAGTGTGAGCAGCTCTTCCACTTGCCCCTTGCTGAGTTCCCAGGGCCTTAAGCCCTCTTGCAAATAAGGAAGTATTTGCCTAGGAGCTATGAGAACAGAAGCTGATCTAAAACAAACCCCAAGGAATTCTTCCATTTATTTCTGAAGTATTTCAAATTGGGGGGGAAAAGACTAAAGGGAAAAAAAAAGGGGAAAAAATGCAGCAAGCTAAAAATGGGGCAAAGAGGAGCTACTGATTCGTCCACTCCAAAGTGTGTGTTATAGTGTGACTAGCTGTAGCTGGAAGGATATACTGCTACTAGCAGATTTAAACACCCTGACACTTGGGTTTTTGGTAGGATATTTTTGTCTTTTGTCCAGTCAGTCTGACTAATTAACACTACTCTTACTCATTAGAGAGAGCTACAGGATCATGTTGATGCCACAACATGTCTGTTCTGATTCCTACAGGTGCTTCTTACCCATATTTTTTAGGGAACTCTTTGAGATATAAAGCTTCTGCACCTTTACCTGCTGTAATTAACAAATCTTTAGTTCCCTGTTAGAAGTAAAGAGACTGTAGTAGACTGGTAAGGTCCACTGGAAATGAAAAATCTTTGCCTGAATTTTTATTACTATAATGTTCGACTTGTCAAATCTGCTGAACACATGTATCAACCACAAGTTAGGTCTAACATAATATTCTCATTATCAACTAGTGGAGTTCTCAGAAAAAAAAAGAGGGAAAATCACAGAAGAAATAGTTTTATAATGCTTTCTTGATGCTCACTAGTGTTATTTCAGGCCTGCAAGAATCTCTCAGGTATTTAAGTTAGTAAAATGTGGGAAGAAGTGTGGGAAATGTACTTGTGTTATCACAGAATCAATTAGGTTGGAAAAGACCTCTGAGATTGAGCCCAACCTATGACCTAACACCACCTTGTCAATTAGACCATGGCACTGAGTGCCACATCCAGTCTCTCCTTAAACACCTCCAGGGATGGTGACTCCACGACCTTCCTGGGCATTCCCATGTCTAATCACCCTTTCCGTGAATTCTTCCTAGTGCCCAACCTAGACCTCCCTTGGTGCAGCTGGAGACTGTGTCCTTTAGTCCTGTCACTGGTTGCCTGGGAGAAGAGGCTGACCCCCACTTGGCTACAGCCTCCTTTCAGTTAGAATGTGATTTATGCTAGTGATAAAATGCGTATTTGATAAACAGCTAGAGTCAAGTTATCAGTATATTGTAATAATAGTTCCTCTTTATATTTTGCATTAATCAGGAACCATGGTTTCTAGCCATGAATGACCCAAATAACAACATATGGCATTCTTAACGTGCGAACGAGTGGGGTTTCATTAGAAACAGTGAGGAACAGGGACCTGAAACCTAAAAGTATTTTTCCACGTGGCGATTGAGTTACCATACCGCTGTAGGTATCTATGTGCTGCACCTACAGCTGGAACTAGATATTGGAGAGCTCAGCACTCAACATCCAGTGACAGGTTGCATTATCAAGTTGTCTGTTTTGCCAGGGGTCTATGTCACTAGAAGCTAACAGCAGGAGAAGACTTAAAGGACTTAGATGTCTCCTCTGTTCAGGTCTGTGCTAGACCGTCAGTCCAATGCAAGTAGAATATGACCAAAATTAAACACAAACTGACATTAAATTCACACTTTTAGAATACTGTAGACTAGATCCAATTAGTAATTACCACTTATTTATTATGAACAAGTAGAATTCTAGTTAGACTGATTTGAGCCTCGGCTACTCCCTCAGATTGGATTGGCAATTCTTGTACTAGTAATTATGGCTTACCACGAAATTACCTTCCCTTCTACCCCCAAAAAAGCCTTGAATTAGCCATGAGTGGAATTATATTTATCACAGGATCCTGTGCAGTACAGACTTTGCAAATAAATACAAACAATTAGAAAAACCACTCAGGGTTCTGTGGTAGCACAGTAATGAGGGTTTGAAGACAGGAATTTTTGTTGAAGCCAAACTGACTGGGCTGTCGCTCGAGAAAAGCAGTGTGTTTAGCAAGCACCCCTGGGGGAGCATCCCCAGCCACTGGCTCTCCTGGTCCACTCCCAGGAGCCCATCCAGCAGAAGCAGCAATGCAGAGAATAGAGTGTTCTGGCAATATGACCCCGCAGTAAGGAGCAGACTTTGCGAATTCACCAGGGTAGTGTTTTCTGCGATGTTGTGGTGACTCCGGTGGATAACAGGCAGATGACCAAGTCAGACCAATACAAGGCTGGTGCAGTGTATTTCAGCAGAAAAAAGTGTAAACAAAAGGATAGCAAGCATAAGAAAAATCTCAGTTGTTTTCCCTTGCCCAGAGAATTAAAAAACCAACTTCTTGTCCTAATATTTGAATTCTAGTCCCTACAGCTGCAGCTATTTCAGCGACAGTTTCCAAGTGTTATGTTCTTGTAAGGGCTAATGAATAAACCAGTTTCTGACATTTTCTCTCACCTTTCCTTGCAAAACTGCAATTGTCTCTGGTTTAGTAGCCAAAGCGTAGAATTCTGTGCCATAGAGCTTTGGACTTTCATAGATGGAATCTAATATATAGATGGAAACCATCCCCCTTCATTATCACTTTTACATTTACCACCTTGAAGACCATATATAAACCAGTCATGTATCATCAGTAGGGGATCATGGACTAAATACTAGTGTGTATAGATTTTAGGGGTCACTTTAATTTTTTTTCACTTTTAAGGTCGTGGTTTTGCCTTGCCACTGTGCAGAAATAGTGAATGTTTTATGTTTCAATTTGTTTAGTCATCCAAATATATGCATAAACATATTGAATTTCCTTTAAAACACCAAGAATTGGTCCTAGTTTACAGTCAGAGTGCTAAATTGCTTTTCAGCAAGGAAGCAAATTAAAAAATCTTTTATTTATAACTTCTCACTCCTTGATCAACTTTAGATTAGTGGTTGCAAGAGTAAGAATTACCTCTCCCCAAAGACCATCTTCTCACCAAAGGAGCCAGTCCTAAGCCTTCAAATAACTGAAAGGTTGGGTTTTTTCATAAATTATGATAGATAATGGTATATGTTCCAATCTCCTAGGTTTCCAATGTAGTTAAAGTCGTACAGGGTCTTTCTCTTATGGAATTTGCTCTCCAGAAATACTGTTTCTTCTTAGGCAGTTAGCACATCCAAGAACTACAGCTCACTTTGGAAGCCAGGTAATTCTGTATTTGGCCAAAGCAGAGCTACACAAGATACTCTGGCTAACACAACTGAAGTTAGATATTGAGGAAGGTTTCAGAAAGAATCCTTCCAGAAACTGTCTCTCCTATAATACTAGCACAAGAAAACCCCTTTTTTCCTCTGTGTCATCTGCCATGGACTTCTGCCTGGAAACCTCCTTCCATGGATTTTACCAGCAGGGTGTTCTTATCTGAGAGAGAATTTATTCAATGGTTTTGTAGAGTAAGAATCTATTACCAAGTATAAAGGGTAGAAGAAACTAAAAAAAATAGTCTTACAATAGAAATATTCGCGTTTGTACTAGTTTAAATTGCTTGTACTCCCATCTCTGCATGCCTTAGATTTCATCCAAATAGAATAATTTCCCTTTTCTAGAAAGTAGAGCCAAACAGAAAATTAATTTCTGGTACATCTATGATGTGTAATCACCATTCAGCAAGGACTTATTAAATATGTTGTTAGCTACTTGTTTGCACAACAAAGAAAAGGACCGGGCAAAATGGATTATATTACATATATTCTTCTCTGGTTATTGTCATGGTTTTTAACATTTCCCAAGGATTAGAAATTAATCATAAAGGATTGATATTGCAGCAAAAGGATTATTTCTCACTGTAATCTGTGGAGTATTTGTGTCTTGAGCACATACTCATAAATTTATCTAGAGTCTAAAACCTCTGCACACAAATTGGTCTTCCTGTGCCTAAAAGTATTTAGTTTTCAGAATAAATAATAGGTTTGGAAAAAACCCCAAATCCTCAATTTGCTATTTCTAAAATGAACACAAGAAAGATAGAATATAGGCAAAACAAATGTTTGCTTGTCTTCCTTATGTCTGCAATAGAGTCACTGTGTGTGTCAGGGAAAAAAGGGAGAGTTGTAATGATTCTGTTCTTTCTGCTGCCAAAACACTCATAGGACAGCAAAATCTACTGACACATTTTGGAAAAAGAAACTTGCTTCTTTGAAATGGAGGGTGAGTTGCTCTCTGTAAAGTAATGTGGTTTTGTTTTTTGCTTTGTTTGGGTTTTTTTCATTTTTAATAGCATACCATGACCTAAATTCCAATCATGAGTCTAAGGCAATTTTTTTTTCCCATTTCACTTAGATGTGATTTTTGATCTTGGAAGGACTTAATAATACAGTGAGGAATGCAATTCAAAGATAGACTGTAGAAGCTAGTGGGTTCTGAATGGCATACTAAATAATTAAGGTATTATTATTAATAAAGATGTTTGCCATCAAAGGAAATTGGACCAAGTCCATAAATTCCCTTCACTAGACTTATAGAATGTATAAATCAAAATATGTAAAGGCAAGCTCATAATTATTTGTCCACCTGTCTGTAAAATATGACGTGATAATTCCTTCTATTTCAGTAAGAACAACCTACCATGCAGACAGCACAGAACAGAACATTTGTATCATAGTAACTCAAACTACCCGTTTAAATTAGACAAATGAAAAAAATAGGCTCCAGCCCACACACTGTGGCCTGGCACAGAGTAGCATCCAAAGATGAATGCAGATGATGAGATTAATTTGCTGGGCCCTTACTTATCACCTAGCGGGTGAGGCTCCGTATATTCTGAGGTAATTTCCTGATGCATGCTCAGTGTGCTATTTCAGCTTGGCTCCAGCCAAACAGGGCAATTTACTGCAGCCAGAAGGGGCCAGAATTACCACATACCACGTTATTAAAATGCACTCATAGTTTAGCTCTTTGACACCCGAGTATTAGGCCTGCCATGGGCTTCAGCTAAGGATGGCATGTGAAATGTCTCTTTCCTTTGGTCTCTCTTATGCCTGTTGGGTTTTGTCCCTTTGACATTTTAAATAAGAGAAATTCACAAGCTCTGGTGCATGATTTTCTTGTTTGTGCTCAACTGTGTGCTGGTGTCTGTTTGACCATATCTCCTCTTCATGACATTTTAGTGTGCAGTTTGAAAGAAACAGATATTACCCAGTGCTACAGAAGCTCTCCTGCATGTAGGGTCACCCCTCATGCAGAAGCAGTATAAGGGACAGAGCTGGGGCACTTGATATGGTCACACTGCCACATCCCACAATTTTCGTAACTATTTTCCTGATGGAAGTTGTGACCTCAGTCATCCTAGTGACCTAAATACTTTAGTGAGTTGCAGCTTGATATGATTCTTTATAGGTAGCCAGCACCCTTCTCTCTGGAAGGTTCTGGCAGTCCCTGCAGGAGTCCAGCACCTTCTACTGCCCTTCAACAGCCAGTAATGAGGCAGCTCCACCAGTCAGCCAGAAACACCTGCAAAACAAAAACAGAGATGCTCCATCACTTCAACAGACACAGGAAACTCTGCCTGCAATCACAAATTAACACGAAAATTTCTCACAATTCAGTTTATTGTACAGAATAAATGAAGCACAGTTGGGTTTTTTTTAATAACTTAAAGAATAATATCTGTGGGGCCCTTGTTTCCCTGTGTACAGTCACTGGTATGCTATGTCCCTGAAGGTAGAGCACGTCTAATAAACTGTTTATTTTTATTTGCCAAAAATGGATTGTATTTGGAAGTTTGCTCATCACACTACCTCTCTAGCTATGTCCACCTTCTCATTTCAGTTGGAATTGATTTTTCCTGTAAATGCTCCTAAGAATCAAAGCATTAATAGGAGGAAGTTTTTTAGGCTTGACTGTTGGAAAAAAAAGTACAGTACTCGGAGCCATTCTGAGTATTCACATGCAGAATGGTGCATGTGATTTAAAAGAAAGATGAGCAATTTACATATACTGAATTAGTTAGTGATACGAAAATAAGATATTGTTCTAATGACATTTGAAGTCAGTGAAAAAGCTTATTTTGACATCATTATCTGACTGTGGTGTTCCCACACTATCTCAAGGACCCATTTCTGTGCATGTCTTTGCTCATGAAACAGTCTTGATATTCATTTAATATCTAGTAGTAAATGGTGAACCCAATAATTGAATTCTCTACAGCAATATTAACTGAGGTTGATTATCCACCAGGCTTGCATGTGCATGTGCTTTTGTTTTACATTACATAAATAGCTGCCCAGTCCTGAGAGCAAGATAAGATGCAATTCTTTGAACTGCAGGAAGGACAACACACATGAGTGACAGCAGCAAACCCGTGAGACTGGGGGAGACTAATTTATTTGTACAGCATGCATACGGAAGGGTCCTCACCTCCTGTTTTGGTAATGATAAATGACAAGATGTCAACAGTTATTAATTAAACTGCCTGGCATAGCAATGTACATGATGATAAGACCTAAGAAATGTGTAGCATTCCTCTTACCCCATCATGAGAACGAGGCCCCTCCACTGTTCTCTGCCACAGCAGAGATTAGACTCAAGCATCAATATTCTACTACAAGCTGGCTACCTAGTAACTGCCTGAACACAGGGCCCTAAAAATTGAAATCCTCTCTCATGTGATGTGTAGTAATTAAACTTCAGCATTCTTTCCGCAGGAAATGTTTCTCCTGTGTTGTTCCCACAGATTGTGCTACAACAACAATTTTAGCCCCATGAACTATTAACCAATAATAAAGGGATTTTCTCAGTCTGCTTTAACTGAGGATCAAAGACAAAACCCATTTTTTTTTCTTGCCAGATATTGGAATTTAGGATATAACACAGCACTCAAGACTTTGGTCAGTCAAACAGAATGGACTCAGTAACTCACACTGCATTTCAGCTTTTCTGATTTGACTTGCCAATATTCCAGCTGTTTTGCTTTCTTAATAAATACATTGCCACACAATTACAATATATTTATCCCATCCTGTTTTCATTTTTTTTCACATCTACATCCTTTATGTATATTATGTCTATATATTACCTAGTGACACAGAGGTTAACATATACCAAATTTCTCAAATTTCAGTCTTCTAATGGAACCTTATTTTTGTTTTTTAGAGTTCCTTTTGAATCTTACATTGTGTAAGAACAGTCTGCTGAGCTAATTCAGCTAACTAATATAGATTTTTATCTGCATTAGCTGCATAAAGTATATAAACTCTCAGTCTTGTAAATAATAGTTATTAATCATTGCTATTTAAAATGGACCAGGAGACTCTCTTCAAGCTTTATGTTTCCGTGAGTTTAGAAAACCATACAAATCACTGGCCAAGAGCTGAAGCGGCCTTAAAATAACATTGGTGTTAACCATGGGAGTTAAGGGAAGATCTTTGAATAAGCCACTAACATTGGAGAGTCTGCAGGTTAGAGGTTTGTTCCAAAGAGGGGAAAAGCAGCCACGGCACACACAAACTCTGCTTACTGCACAGCCACGGTGTCACAGAATCACTGAGGTTGGAACAGATCTCTTGAAACCCTCTCATCCAACCACCTTGCTCAGGCTACACCTTCACTCCCTCCAGTGGAAGCCCCTGACCCGCTCTGCAATTAAGTCTTGTAAAGCCCTCAAGCCAGTGGCAACACAAAATGTAAAATACTGAATATGTTAATTAAGAGTGTTGTATTTGTTAGTATAATAATAAAAGAGGACTAAAGAAACATCCTGCCAGGCACCTGAGAAGAGTTCAATACTGCATCTACGTAAAAATATTCTGCAATAACACTGCTACATGCTGATTTTTCAGAACTAACCCCTCTTAAAAGTATATGGGTGTTCTTAGCCCATGACTCAAGAAATTATAGGAATTTTTTTCCTGTTAAGTGAATTTCTTGAAAACTAACTCAAATTGCCATGTGCTGCAGATGAATCCTTCTGTTATTACTGCTAAATGTGTTTGTTCTGGCTGATTAGTATGGCTTTTCTGGCCTTTCATACATAGAAGATCGTTTTTAAAACTGCAAAAATGTAATCTGGGTGATTGTCCTTTAAATAATGTCTTAGGATCCAGATGTCAAAAATCAGTACAGCTCCACTGAAACCCATATCAGTTGCAGTTATCTCACGGCCATGACTTTCTTCTTACTAATGGGGTGGTTTTCTGTTTGGTTTTTCTTTTTCTTTTTTTTTTTTTTGAGTTTTCTGGACCAGACTCTCCCCAGACTTGTGTGTGAGGCCTCCCTGAACAGCCAGGTCCAAACATATGGCATACCTGCCATTTCCTCAAAACCACCCATAAACTTTCTATAAAAAGGTTTGCATTAATGCCTTCTGGCATGTGTCATTCTATCTGCATTCTGAACAGCAGAGCATTCTAAATATATATTAGAAGTTACATTTCCACTGTTGCAGAGAAATACAAGTGAATTCAAGATCCTTTTTGGTATAATGTCTATATGTAACACGTATTTCAAAATAATAGTGGTGTATTTCAGTAAACACGGAGTGATGGTTCTGCTGAACAAAACAGAATTATGTATCCGAGGTTCGTGCAGCTTAAAGTAAATTGGATGTTGAGTTTATTGCTCCTATGCAAACTGTCAGTTCAGACTACTCTGCAAATCAGTTGCATACACATCCAATGGCTCCTTTGAGGTCCCAAACCCCCAAAATAATGAAAAACTAGCTAAAATCCTTACCGTTTAGACAGACAGCATTCCAAAGAAGAGAAGGGGATATGTTTGATGATACGATGCTTGAATTCTGAAATTATGCCAGTTTTCCCACTAAGGATATCCTATTCACTAATTCCTATCAGTGAACTATGCTGCACTGAACATTTGCATTTATTAACACTTTTCATTCCACAGTGCACTGTTGTTCCACTGCAAGTGCAAGTTCAATCCTTATGACTGATTGTGAGCTCTCAATGCCATATTAGAGGTGTTACTGGAAAAACCAGTTCTAGAGAAATGTGTCTTATCAAATAGGCCTATTTTTGACTCCTAGGAGTACTCCGGACACCTCTGATTTGAAGATTAATTTATTTGGAAGTCAATACTAATTGGTGATCAGGCTTAAATACACATGTATTTTGTCAATTCTTTGGAAGTCTATGCCATTGTTTGTCCTCCTCTTCCCCTCAATAATTTCCTGATAGCACTACTTTTGTTTCTAGACATGCAGAAATTCAACATGAGTGAGAAGTTTCTGGTTCTGAGCACCACTCAATCTGAAGAACAATTTTAGGAGAAAACTATCACTTTTAAAACTAACTTCTCCTGCTAGTTTGACTAGGGAAAAATTAAGGCCCTGCAAATAGCAAAACCCTCCAAATGGGAGAGTAATTACCTTAAATTAAGCCTTATTTCTGGTTATAAAAAAAACCCAACAAAACAACAAAACAACAACCACCCAATTCTAATAGCATGTTGGGCAGACTGGAAGCATTAGAGTTAAACACTGTCCAGTTTTGAGTGAAAGAGAAGGAAATAGACAGGAGGAAGGAAGGAAGAAGAGATTAGAGAAATTGAGAGACGTAAATAGTCTCAGAGGAGCCACCATGTCCCAAGACCTCTCCTAAGGGAAGCTTTTACACCAAAGAATCTGGTAGCCTGAATGAAGAATGACATCACTTATTTATTTATCCAGAGCTGAGCTGTTTTCTTGATTGAAATAACCTCATGCTACAAGCATTAAATAGTTGGTGAAGTGATAATGATGTCTGCTTAATTTAGGGGCTTGATAACCATGAAATAAATACCCTTTCATTCCTGGGTTAGAGAGTATATTTAAATTGCCTGGAAAGCCATTAACTAGAAAGCTGGATTCTTAATACCACAGAAAGCTGGAGTCTTAAAACTAACTAGTTTGGATTAATACTACAAACAGCCTGATGTGGGAGTCTTCAGCAGTGAGATGCACGACTTTGGATTTGTAACTCAGTCAAGGAGTTGGGGCTACTCCCCTTCGAGATGAAAATGATGGTATGACCCTTATGGACACCAAGGACAGACCAGTGTCTTCACATCATGGGTGCACAATTTCAGTCTACAGTGCTAGTTTTGAAGTGCCATGACAGCCCCACCTGTATCAGTTACACTCTAAGTAGCCAATACGGGGCAAAAGTATTGATCCACATCACACACTGCCTCACCTGGCATGGCTAAAATAGATGTTTATGGCATCATTGTGGACCAGTCAGCACCTGGGAGAGGCAGGGCTGGAGTGGATTGCAAGCTTAGACACTGAAGTTCTCAAAATGACTCCAAGCTGGGTGTGGTTGATACTCTGCAAGGAATGCCATCCCGAGGGACCTTGACAGGCTAGGCAGGTAAGCGTGGGTGAGCTTCATGAAGTTCAACAAGGCAAAGTGCAAGGTCCTGTACCTGGGCCAGGGCAATCCTAAACCTGGGTACAGGCTGGGCGAGGAGTGGATTGCGAGCAGCTATGCAGAGAAGGACTTGGGGATATTAGTGGATAAAAAGCTTAATATGACCCAGCAGTGTGCACTCTCAGACCAGAAAGTCGATCGCATCCTGGGCTGCATCAAAAGCAGCATGACCAGCAGGTAGAGGGAGGTGATTCTCCCCCTCTACTCCACTTTGTCAGACCCCACTAGGAGTATTGTGTCTTGCTCTGGGGACTCCAGCACATGAAAAGTCTGAACCTCCTCAAGTGTGTCCAGATGACCAGGGGGCTGGAGTACCTCCCAAATGAAGACAGGCTGAGAGAGCTGGGGGCTGTTCAGCCTGGAGAAGAGAAGGCTCCAGAAGGCCTTGGAGCACCTTCCAACCCCTAAATAGGCAAACATGGGGAGGGACTCTGTGATAGGATGTGGGGCAATGGTTTTAAACTGGAAGAGAGTTAGATTTTAGGAAGAACTTCTTTACTGTGAGGGTGGTGAGACACTGGAACACATTGCCCAGGGAAGCTGTGGCTGCTCCATTCCTGGAAGTGTCCAGTTTAGCTGTACGTTGTGATGTGGTAAAGGCGAGATGTTCTGAAGATTCTCTTGGTGTTTGTTATGCTTTTACTTCAGAGTTAGAAGAGAGTGTGCTGATGAGTCTTACCTCTACTCAGGTTTTACTGATTAGTTTTATTATTCTCTTTTTACAGTAGGAACTTGTCCTCATAAAAGAACAGTGAAAGCTTTTAGGATTGAAAGGACTAGCCAGTTCATGCTCCAGCACCAGAAATGGTTAATGGAGAAAGAAGAATCAGCATTACTTCCCTCCCTTTGGTCTTTAGACACAATGTGTTTATTATACTCTAGCGAGAATAAAATTCATTTTGGTATTAAAAAATACAACAAAGCACCATATTCCTAACTCACTGAAACAGCAACAAGGCATTATGAGCCTTGTCCATGAAACTCTGCAGCTTGATGCTGCAACTCTCCAACATTCAGTGTTAAAACTGTTCCCACAATTCTGGGAAGAGAAGAGAAATATCAGTCCCTGTACATATAACTGGAAAAAACTTTGTGCTGAATTGTCCTTTGAGGGCTCTAAGACTGAAAGGGGAGCAGCTGCACTGTTTTGTTTAACTAATAACACTGGCTGTGTGTGTTGCGAGTTCTGCAACTTGTACTGGCTTTATTTTAAATGTTAAGTTATTTTAAAAGTGGACTCCCATTACTTGCCCATCAAGAAGAGTTCCAGTTTATCAAATCTCAGGTTACAGCTGCACAGTACGTTCAATCCAAACTCAAGCTACATATAAATACATCATATGATGATTTAAGACTTTCGAGCCTGTTTATTATAGAAAAGTTGTTCTGTGTGCCCATATGCTGCACGAACTTGAGTGAAACAAGCTAATTATAAGTTGATGTCATATGGCTAAAAAAACCATGTTTATTCCTTCCATATTTCACAATGCTGACTTTCTCGACCACACTTGCAGAACACACACGTAATGTGTTTTCTGGGCCTAGGACCTCACTGGATAAAGTTATCTTCTTCGTTGTGCAATTTTTAATTAAAAGGCCGAACCTCGTGCAAAATCTCTGGGGCCTTGTGGATACCAGCAGGCTGTTTCTGCTGCTGGTAGGTTTATTTTTCACTGAATTGTATTTTTGCCAGAAAAAGAAATAAAGTAGGAGCAGTTACTATTTTAAGCCAGTGAGTATATTGTAAAGAATTTGCCACGCTTGATTGTCTACACAAATTGTTGGAAGGAAAAGTGGGGGGAAAAGCAGGTTTGGAGAAATCATGAATTCTGTCTGAAAAAAGCAACTTGATTGCTTTTCTGTGGAGTACCCATTTTGGCAGTTGTTCAGTTCTAACAGGCAGCTGTCTCCAGCCAAGTGAAGGTAAAAGCAGTGACCTGTTACTACTTATATCTCAGTAGCACTTAAATTATGTACAACTGTGCTATTTTATTGCAAAAATTACAAGGAAGACATTCAGTCTTTCTTAAAGAGTTTATAGTTCTGAAGAAAAACTATCTGAAACTTTTGTAGAAGGAGCACTTGGCAGGTCACTGTCCATTATGAAACCCTTTGAGTATTTACTAGTCTGAAAGAGTCTGTCCTGTGTACATCTTGTGTCCAGTAATCTTTCACTGGTGAAAGGACAATCTATAAAATTCATCTCTTTTCAGTTATTTCCTTTGTGTACAGTAAAAAGCTTTTTTCTTTGAAAGAACTTTGAAAGCACTGAAAGTACATCATTTTGCGTAAAAGAGAAACTCAAATTTCCTACAGACACCTTCTCAAACCCACAGTTAGGGATGGTATCTCCTCTCTAATCATGCAGACCTTTAGTAGAGGTTCAAAAAATGAGAGTGATTGTAAAAATAAATAAATAAATGAATAAACAATCTCAAATTCTCTCTCTGAAAAAAGCCCACACGGGTGTGGGGGTGGAGGAGAACATAGCAGTCTACCTCTGAAACATCCTACATTTTGATTTTCCAGCTATTTGCAAAACACTACTGTTTCCTATTCCTCTCCTGATAACATAAATTGCAAAAGTGGTGGTTGGAGGTGACTGTTTCAGGAGTGAGACGACAGAAGACTAATCATAGCTGCAGACTACTCATTTCATCCACTTTTAACCTGTGGGACGAAGCCAGTGAGAAGTCACTGCAAACAGGATGGGTGTTGAGAGGAAATACAGTAGTAAAACTGCCTCAGGAATCTCCATCCGTTGGGATCCTTGTAAAAGCTTTTATAGCTGGCAAAGAATGAATCCTTACATTGTAAGGCAGAAAAATGCAAGATTCTGAGTAGCAGCTTAGCAGGAAACATGTGCCCTTCTGGTAGAAAAGAACTGTATGAGAGAACATGTTTTTTTGGGGAAGAGGATAACTTTCAGGTGAAATATTTGGGAGAAGACATTAGTGGTTCACCGGAAGCAGGCCTGACGCTTCTGAACTGCCTGAAACCCAGGATGAAGCCCGAGATGAAGAGGAGCAAGTCTCTTGCACAGGCTTGCCACAATCAACATTTTAAAAACAACATTCCAGTGACTTTAGATGCAAGTGAGACTGCGGAATGGCTTTCAGAGAAGTGAACTGCTTTTCTCACTTCAGCACTTCTTGCAGGTGTTCCTGATCAGTTCTGAAAATTAAACCTCAAGTGTCAAATTCATGAAGTCAAAGGTAAGTCTGGAAAATGTTGTCACGGATATGACAATGGTTTATATTAGGTTTTTTTCTGATATATCAAATCACAGTAATGAAAGGACACCTTACATACTGGTTGGCTTGAAAAAGCAGTTCATTTTTTCATCTGCACTGAAAGACCTGCATGCTGTGTGCAGTCCAAGCTCAGTTTTCCCTGACTTCATTGAAAAATGTTTCTTAAAGAATAAATGAAAATGAACATCGGTCTACAATATCAAATTGTAAACATTTTTAACTGTTGCTTGGCAGCAGTTGCAAGAGGATTCCACACTTTTTTTTTCAATGAAAGAAATCTGAAGCACTCAGATTTCAATCAAGAAATCTTGATTGACAGTTTACAGATTTATTGTTTTCTTTGGTAGCTTTATCAGGTTGTGAACATATGAATGAAGACATGTCACTGGGAGCAGGAGAGAAACTGAAATCAGCTGAGTTTTAATTCCCCAGGGGAAGCAGAAATGAGAGTATGGAAATAGTTCTGAGCTACTCATCTGCCCAGGAAGACTTTTTCCATGAGAAACATCATGTACTAGAGCAATAAGTTCCAGGATGGAGTTTCTTTAGAGATATGTGGGTTATTAGAATTAAGGACCTTGACACTCTCTATCACAGAAACTGGAGTTGACACCCTGACTGTTCTGTAAATCACTGGCTTTGCAGGAAATCAGCTTTATACTGTAGCTGAAAATCAATGAGTCTTCCTATAATTAATCATTGTTTCTATTTTATTAACAATGTATTTAAAATTAAAAATGACAGACTAATATTTTCAAAGCAGTATTACTTCTCATTCTCTACAAGGAAAAACATTGCATAAATAACTTCTGGAAAAAAAATAAATACATAATTCACTCTCTGAAACGACACCTTTTCTCTCTAGGTTCTGGTCCCACATAAAATAATTGAAAAATCTATCAACATTGCAAATTTCCACAGTTTATATGTTCCCAGCATAAATTCTACAGGACGTATACAGTATGTGACAATTTGCTTTCTAACAATATTCTTTAATGTAAAAACACAAGCATGAGTCTGAGTGTTGAGAAGCTAAGTAAAGGAAAATTGCTGTCAAACTAAAGGCTTACCAAAGCTGCATATACTAAAGACTTTTCTAGAGGAATTCATGACTTAGCAGAGGTTCACTTTTAATGCAGAACCACCACCTTACTCCCAGAGCTTGGTTTGCACAGTTTTAGTGCTACAAAGTGTGTGGCCAGATAATCCAAACTCTACAGAAAAGAAAATGTAAATGGAGGTATCTAAGCTGATACTGAAGTCAAATGTGTTCTAGGAAATAAGGAATAATCAGTATCTTTTAAGTTAAATCATATTTTAAACTGTTAACAGGACAAACATCAGTGAAGTTATCTGGTTTGAGAGTAGCATCCATTTCATAAATCTGCTCCACTTAGTAGAATTTGTTGAATTGCTCCTAAAACAAATCATTGTTCATAAATCAAATATGGGTTTACTTGCCAAATCTCCATTTTGAATCTGTTGATCCTACAATCTTTTAATTAAAAGTATGAAATAGGTTTGTCACACTTCTGTTTTGAGAACACTAGTGTCATATCTTGATTTCTGTGTTTTAGAGGAAACACCTGGTGCACGAAGACATCTGATAGCATGTTAATTTCCCAACAGTTTGACTTCATTCACCATAACTGTTGAAATCCCTGCTATCCCTGACTTTCTACAGCTCATTCAGAGCGTTGACTCTCCTGGTGCTTCCCTAATTGCATGCTTGTCCTGCATCATGGCACTTGTCTGGGAAAGGGATCTCCATGTTCTTTTCACATAGAGTGGAATGATTTCTAGCAAAGCGTGATTGTCATCAGAACAGCTTCACCTTCCTCTGCCTTCCTACTTGCTCAAGCCACACAACCTTGCATGAACCTCGAAGGTGTACCTCCAGCTACCTCCAGCTCAGTTTATCTCATTCTCTTATCAGACCACAAGTGCCATAATCTGATAGATTTTTGCCTATGTGAGCCTTTGACCCAGTTTAGCAGAAGGAACTGGAACCTGCTGCAGTCAGAACATCATGCTGCGGCCTCTGAGTGCCCTTTGTTTACAAAATATCCAGAGCTGCTAGTCTGTGTCACCCAGAGCCACCTTCTAATAGGCATTTTCTAACTCATGCTGGTTAGGTTTGCTGCTCCTGGCTCTGGAGAGATGGGGCTTCTTGTTCTTCTGAGGCCTGACAGTTTCCTTTCCAAAGTCCTTCAGCTCGGACTGGTTGTGGTAGCGAGTGTAGCGCTTGCATTTGCAGGACGTGACAGCTCGGAATTTGTAAGTCCGAGTCTCTTCCTCAGGGCAAGTCATCTGGATGCGGTGCGTGCGAGTGTGAGCTGGAATACAGCGATAATCCAGGGCATTCTGACGCCACCATTTCCCTCTGCCAATGGAATTGGGGAGGAGGTGTGAGGGGACACACTGGCCAGAGCAGACCAGCTCCTTGATGGGCTTGACGCTGCGGCAAGGCCCCTCTGTGACGTAGCGGGTAGTTCGCATTTCCCTGCAGCTGAAATCGGAAGCATCTGCAAACAACAAACACATTAATTACCGACTACTTTCTTTGCCATCTTCGAGAAAGCATCTTTTTGTTTCTGTAGCAGATACCTCTCTGAGCTAGATACAAGCGGAGTATCTTGAACAGCAGATTTTCGGGAGAAATATCTCAGAAGACTCGCTTGTGCAGCTTCTGACTGGCTACTCTGGTTATGAGAACCTCGAATAGCAATGTACAAATTGGTGAATAAAATCCTTCTCTTGCCACTAGGTACATTTCATGTCAGCATTGTGCAGGGGGCAATGGAATTTCTGGAGTCCAGCCCCAGCAGCAGCTGCTACTTCATGGGAAATTTTGTCAGTATTCTCCTGTTTTCATTTACCTGTGGGCAACACCTTCCCCCACTGCTCTAGTTTAACTCTCTGGACTCCAGATGTTGACTCCAGATCTAAATTCTTTTGCAGCAAAGAAAGTGTTCCTTAAGTGAATTTTAGGTTGCATAATGTGTTCCAGGTCAGAGAAATAGCAGGTAACAACAGCACTAAGGAATTCCCACTATTCAGGCATTAGCTTTTTCAAGTTTACTGCTCTTTATGATAATTCCACATGTCCCACATAATTTCCTTCAGACAGCTAGAGGCATCTTCTGGCTATTAGGAACCTTACAGCTTTTTTACTGCTCCTTTTTCTCAATGAATAACTATTGGCAAATGAAACATTAGAAAATACAAGATTTTTTATCATTAATATTTAGAAAAACTTTCCAATTGTAGGAACATACCTTTTCCACTAAGTGTCTTTTTTTCCAAATGACATGCTTGGCTAATTGACTTGTTGGGAAGACACAGAATTTGATTTTTAAAAGAGTTTATCAAATAACTTCACCTAGATAAACACATATTAATGTTCTTCTCTTAGTCAAAATAACAGTTTTAACTCAGGAACACTACTTGTGGTAGAAGCCTTCAAAGATCAGCTCACAGAGAAGGCTGTGTCTGTTAGGCCCATTCTCCTCACTGTGTACAAGGTGGTTCCCTCCTTAGTTCAGCAAAAGAGAATTCTAACCCTGAATGATCAGTGATAGAACAGTATTTGTACAGACATTTTAATTTTTGGGTTTCCAGTGAAGTATAGAAACAGAATTTTTAATGCTTGGATTTATATTTGTCAGAGTACAGCTAGCAAGATTTCATTTTTTAAAAGTTGGAAGGGCTGTATGAATGAAATTAAACAATCCTTGTCAGCTGTGACAAAAATACTGACAACTGAACTCCGTGTGCACTTAGTCCAATACTCCCAAGTTCCCTAAGCATTGAAGAAAATTATGTCTGCCTGCAAAAAATAATGCTTTGGATAAGGTGTATTGTACCACCAAAATACACAGGCAGATACAATTAACTATACAGACATTTGCCTCAGCTATATAGGCGTATATTATACACATACATGTCCTGTCCTGTAAGTGTGCAGGTTGAACACAGTGCAAAATCATTCATGATCTGGTGCAACATCATATGTTCCAGAAAGGTCTGGCCACTTTGGATCATAATTTTGATTCCTTGTGTTAAAGATGCCAATATAAGTATGCAAGACCATTGCATATCTTGAATAACTGTCCAGTCTCCTTCACTCCTGATTTCTTAACTAAATGTCCTTTCCACTTCAAAAAATATGCACATATCAGTTGATGCCAGACTAGTAAGAGGCTAAAAAAATGAAGGTATTCAGATGTAATAACAAAACCAATGTGCCTTGACCTGGTAGTTAGTGGGGCTGCCTGGGAGAAGCAGCGTGCTCCCTCTCTTAGGAATTTAAGAACCTTTTAAAGTCACATTCTCAAAAGCATGACTTTTTTTTTTCCCTTAAAATATTGTTAACCCTGTGGTTTAAAATGCCTTAACTGATAGCTGCAGCAGAAATTCACAATTGCCTTCCATTTGTGCCCAGAAAAAGGCTAGCTAAGATCTGCAGTGCACAACAGTGGAAACTCAAGTTTGATCTGTTGCTATGTTGCTCTGTGCTTTATGCTATGTGTCTGGAGGACCAAGTTTGCTCTATTTACCAGTGGAAAAGTTGTTTAAAACTACCTTTCTCTGTTTGGTGTTAGCTTCCCATCATCTGTCTCTCCTCAAAAAGCTTGTGTTTTGCATCACTGCCAAAGTTAGACGTTTGGTCAAACGTAGTGACAATATATCACGAAGCATTTTTAGCTGCTGGGATCTGCCTGCAGATCTGTCTCTTAGCAAAGGGCAATGAGCAGCACACTTATCTACCTGAACAACTTCCATGTGCCATTTTTGATGGGTGATCTTAATCACAACTAGTGTGGATGTTCCTAAATTTTAGGAATTTATATTATTGTCTCCACTGTCAGCCCATTCCCCCACTCTAACATTAAAGAGAGAACGATAACTTGTGATATTTCCTCACAGTGCTTGGAAGCACAAAACACAGAGAAATGTAAAGTAATATCTACTACAGGTTTTATGAATTGGAGTTGTCTGCAGAGAGCAACTGGGCAGAGTAGAAATGTTCAACAGAGAGACAATGTTTTCATCAGTAAACTCCAGTATATTCCTTCTAACGTGTATATTCATACTTCTTCAACAGTAAATGTAAATCCCTATCACTTAAAGCATTTGGGCCACACCTAAACAAATATATAGGATAACAAATATTCTTTTACAAATTGTCTGCTATGGTCCAAACCAGTAATAATTATATTTTTCTTACCATTAGAGTCTGGAGCTTGCTGTATGTGTCTTCCTCCATGTTTTGCCTGATTCATTGTATTGTTGTTGCTGAAAGTCTGCTCCATCGGTGTTTCTGTATTTTCAATGATTTCAGGAATGATTTCTGTAGCATCATTTTTAAACATCTGCCACCCTTCCACAGACTGAAATGCAATTTTTGTCATGACACAGACAGCGTACACAGCCCAAGAGATCTGCATGGTGGCAGCTCACAGATTAGCTTTTCAGTACCCTGACAGTCTCAGATCCCAGGCAAAGGCACATTATTCCCCTTTTTAAAATCCTTTTTAGAACCAAGCCAGCCAATGACTATACCAAGTGGGAAGGGCCAGACAACAACTCATTCATCTCAGCTTTTGTCAGTGTGAAATAAAATGGGTGTGTGGGGGTGGGTTAGTGAAAATATTCTACAACTTTCATGCAAAAACTTCTCATATTCACCTCATTTTTGAGCCTGGCAACAAATGGTGATTGACAAGACTACAATGAATTGCAACTTTACAAGTTTTTCTGCAGGTTTTTTTTTTTAACAATGGTATATTTAAAACCTGCTTCTACCTCCATCTGTATTTTCAACTTCGTCTATTGTCTTTTCCAAAGGTTTTTCAGACTTTTTACTTTTGCTCTTGTTATTCCTCTTCCCTTTGCTTGCTGTATAAAGCAAGTAAATCTAGAAAGTGTAGCTCAATATTTCTGCTTTTCAGTCTCTGAAGGGAAGTGATTGGGGTTGGGGTAGCTTCTTTTCCCATTCCAAAACAAGGAGTTCTACATTTTGTTTCACAAATATACTAGAAGAAACAGGGAAGAGCTTCATTTCAATATGAAAAGTTGTTTTGTTTACTTTTCCCTAAAAATAGCTATTTGAATAAATTTTTTAGGGTAAACAGCCAGAATGCTGTATATTATACACTTTGATGTGCTCTTTCTCACATTTTTAACACTTGGAAAAAAACCCCAACACGTTTGCATTTGCTTTAAATTCATTGCATACTACTACTTCTGCTGACATTCTGTGCAAGTGTTGAATACAGGACATTTGCTTCCTTTAAACACAAGAACATAGCCAGACTGATTTCCAGTCATAATACAAGCAAAAAAAAAGAGAGAATTGATGACCTTATGTCTAGGGCATCTATGCTTAAGATGTATTCATGTATCATGTTTTAAAATCTCATCTATTGTATTCTTCCTTGCAAAAATAAGATGATAGCAGTGATAATTTCATAATTTCTGTGTCTCAAGACCACATACATTTTCAAGTTATTTGCAAATGATGTTAATCTAAATACATTAATCAGAAAGCATCTCAGCCTATATTAAGGTTAGATACCACATTGATTAGATACCATCATAGCTACTGAAAACAAAATGTTTGCTTACAGCAGCACAGGAACACCTGTGTGTGTTACTGCCATGTTTGTCACATACTTTCTCATGAAAGTATTTTCTGTAGAAGAGACTAAAAAATGATTCAGTCTGGCTTTCCCCTACTGCTCTAACTCGTTACCTAAGGCTTGCATTCCATTCTCACAATTCCCCTGATCTGGCACAGAAAAGAGGCATCACCAAGTTTAACACATAGGTGTGTTCTTCCTTGGTGTGATGATAACTAATAGATTTAAACAACAGCAATGACCGGAGGATGTTCCACCTCTTCAGCCTCACTCACACACAGAGACACACACAGCACTCACAGCAGTGGTACCGAGAATGATGAGCTTTAGTATTTCTGCTCTCTGCAGTGGTCCCTTCCTAAAATACTGGCATCTGAAATATGTTGTGAGATGCTTTCCTTCCTACTCTTTTGCTCAGCCCAAAATTAGAAATCAGCATTCTCAGAAGTGCTTTCCTTTCTAAATACTACAACGAATGTCAAAAAGAAATCATGCATTGCACTGCATATCAACAGTGCTCCCCTTCCTCCTTTCCTCCAGCCCACATTTAGGCATCCTACCATCTCAGAAACTACTCTGTTTTTATGGAGGAATGTAACATACTATTTTCTTTTTACAAGATTTTTCTTCTCCTCAGCCAAGTCAGGCTATCATTCTCTAAAACAGACTTTGGTCAAATAATTTGCCTCCAATATGCTGATTCCTTTTTTCTCTGTAATCATCATCAGCAGCAGTGGCACTGATTATCCTTCCTTACTAACTTCCACCTTTTGTCAAAGCAGTTAATGATGGTCTCACAAATACAGGAAACCCAAACTCTCAATCATTGCAAATGTACTTCCAAGCATAATTTTGCTTACTTACAAGTAAATCTATTTTTGGCTCAGAGCTAAACTGAACAAGTCATGATGGACTTGAAGTCCTGAAGGACCAGAAACTAAACAAAGATTTTTATCTTGGTATTATTTATGTCAGATAGGAATACCACCGTGTATAGGTATTCACCAATAGAGACCTTATCCAAAGTGAGATCCCAGATTGTGGCACCATGCAGTACAGCTGAAAAGCAGAACAGGAAAGCAGAACGAGGTTGAGTACTGGAAATCACTGAATCACTATTTACTCTCCTGTTTAAATGCCTTCACAATTATATGTATCTACCAAAGATCAATTTCTGTTAATTTATTTTCATATAATACCTACCTAAAGAATATTTCCAAAAGCTATAGTTGTCAGTGCAGGCCTACTACAGAGAATCACATTTAGAGTAATCAACTGTCACAAAAAACATTAAAATGTTCTTGACGTAGCTTCTCTCAAGTACTTAAACAATCCCCTGTATTAACTGTTTTAACATTTATCTGTATAACCCACTGGGAGAAATAATACAAAAAAAATTTCTGAATTTAAAAATCAGAAGCTATATTCAGCCTGTGGCTTAAAACTTCTTGCCCATAAGCTAGGAGGGCAGCCTAATAGATGCCAAAAGAGAACCAAATCTCACAGACATTTAGATTCTTTAACTACAGAAATATTGTTTTACGTGCTGTAGCTGCTTTCCTGCTCACAGTCCTTTCTGCAGCAAAGCAGACGTGGTCTGTGCTGCAGCCCCCGCAAACAATTGATTTTTGTACTGTTAATGAAGCACAGGAAAAAAAAGAAGAGTTATCAAGGATAGTATGCTTTCACAATGAACCCTCACCCACCAAGGTGGGGCTGATACTGAACCCCCTGTATTCAGAACTGAGATGCTATTTTCTGAGCTGAAAAAACATCATCCCCAGCCATACGCAGTGCTTTACCCACAGCCAGCAACCAAGCCCACGCAGCCACTCGCTCCCTCCCCACTAGTGGGATCAGGGAGAATCGGAACAGTAAAATCTCGTAAAGACATTTTAATAGGAAAGAAAAAGCTATTCATGCAAGCAAAGTAAAGAATTAATTCCCTGCCTTTTATGGGCAGGTGTGTTCAGTCACCTCCAGGCGGGCAGGACCCCACCACGTGTAACTGTCACTTGGGAAGACTAAAGCCATCGCTCCAAACATCCCCCTCCTCCTTCTTCCCCCACTTTATATGCTGAGCATGATGCCAAATGGTCTGGAATACCCCTTTGGTCTCATTGGGATCAGCTGTCCCAGGGTGTCTCCCCCCAGGTACCCACACGCCCCCAGCCCCCTCCCCGTACGAGAAGCAGGAAAGGCCTTGGCTCTGTGCGAGCCCTGCTCAGCAATAATAAAAATATCTCTCTATGATCATCACTGTGTTCAGCACATATCCAAAACACAGCCTCATAGCAGACTCTGGAAATAAAATTAACTCTACCCCAGCCAAAACCAGCACACTATTCTAAGAAGGAATCAGACATGTTAGGGGAGCAGGTACAAGGAGTAAATTGGCATTATATGCTTAGACTGAATGCATTGCTGCTGCTTTCTGAACTCAAGCACCTGTCCTGAAGTGCTTGCATTGCAACACTACAATGAAGGCAGACAAATCTAAGCCACTTTCTGAAATTGGTTCAGTCACTTCTAACTTCAGGTGCTCACTCTGCCCACACCTGGACCAAGGGGGGGTTCTGTTCAGTATCCAAGCCCTAAGAAGGAAGTCTGCAACTTGAGCTTATCTGGGGGCAATGGCTTGTATTTTACATACTGCCCAGGAATTCAGTTTTTGACATGATCTAGAGGAACTTTGCTTCTCAAACAGTTGGTTTTTTCCTAAATTGCTGCTTAGACAGCCTTGCCCAAGCAACTTTTAGCTGTCTCGTAAGAATTTTGCAGTGTCACGTACTACAATGTGAATATAACAGTCTGAATGCTGTGGTGTGATCTCCTGCAAGAGCCAAGAATAAATGGAATCTTAGTATTCTTCTACCAGACACTGACAAAGCATTCTGGTGGCTTGCTTTTTTCAGTGATAAAAATACACTGGATTCACACAATAGCATTGTTCAGGGATTCAGTGATGACTATCTAGGGAAGAATAACAAGCCTACAGCTCCATCTGGTGAGTCAGCTAGCCAGTAACATTGGAATACTGGAATTAAAATTAAAAAACCCAACAAACTCTCAATTATATCCAGGATTTATTTGCAGAAGAAATTAATAGGACACTATTTCTCACCAACAAATCCTTAAAAGACACTTCTCAGACTTGTTCTATTTCTAGTTTTACTCATTGGTGAAGTCCAGAAAGTAATTTTAGGAGAAACCTCTGTGCTAAACTAATAAAGATTCCACTAGATAGTCTCTCTGTGCTAAAAACACTATAGCAAACTAGCAGAACTAATTTCAAAAATAAAGGAAAGGAAAAAGTCCTGCTTCTAGTTTCAGTATCAAAGATTTAACTAGTGCTGGACAACAGAAGACAGCTCAATGAAAATATCTAAATGATGAAAATAAACATTGCAAATATCCTTTCTGCTGTTGTTCTATGCTGAGAAGGAGGCAGATGTATTTGACACAAATTTGGTTTTCAACTCAGAGAGCATGTAGTATTCTCATACACTGTGCTTTTCATCTCCAAGGTTTTTTATGAACATTAATTAATTGAGCTGGCATAATCATGTTGTAGGAGAAAAGTGTTCCATTTTAATACAGGATTAGCACCCAAAAATGGAATTACAATACAATGTATTGTGGCTGCTGGTCCTGCATTCAGATGCTATTAATTCTAAGTTTGAAATAACTTCATGAAATATTCACTTTTCAGCGGTGACATATCGCAACACTCTCTCATGAAGTGGCTTCTGGCAGTACCTGTGGTGCAGAGCTGCATGCTAGGTACAACACTTGTCAATGTTTTAGTTTCACTGCAGGACCAAAGGATGAAGAAAGGACTAGGAAATGTTACTTTTGTTTTCAATCTTAATTTTTAGTTACAGACTTCTTTCCTGTACTTACTCATCAGCTAAGAAAGATCTAATTCAGTGTGAGTAGGTGAATTTAGTTTTACATATATCATCATTTTGTCTGTCTGGACTTTCATCTTTGTTCCTTGTAAAATGTGAGTAGCTTCTCACCTTCTCTCTTCCTTTCTCTCTCTAACTTCACTAACTCTAAAGTACAAAAAACCACTAAGCTATTGCTTTTTCTTTCATTGTGCTAGATTTGACATCGCAGATATCTTTGTTCTATGATACATGCATATTTTATAGAGACACCATCCCTTCTCCATAGTACTGTCTACACAAAAATTACCACACTGCTATGCAGGATAAACATATTAATGCAAATCCTGGTTACGCTACTTTAGCTATAACCAAGAGGTTTCAACTCCAAAAATATAATGTTGCTGTTTGCAACAAACAGTTGTTTTAAAAAATATCTTCCTGCATTAGCACGCTTGTAAGGAGCATCTCACAGCAAAGGGCAGGTGCACAGCAATATCAAAGGAATAAAAAGTTGTATTTCTTCCAATACTTTCTCGATTTCATATTACACAGAAAGAAAGCTCTCATTCAAATGCTTTATACACTCCTTCCTTCTACAATCAAAAAGAGAAAATTAGAAGCACACAGTGTATCATTGTGGACTAGAGGCATACAGGCTCTTCTTGGCCCGCTAAAATGGGCAGAGGAATTTGCTACATAACTGTACTTGGAGAGCAAGACTAAAAGGGGAAGGCTATGACCCATTAATGGAGCAGTGGTTGGACATTCTATTTTTAGCCTACTCTAAAAGCAGAAGCGGTTTCATTACTGAATTGCCAATCAGTTATTTAAAATGAGATATACCATCTGAATTTTTAAAACCAATTTATAACATTGTCTTACTTATGTCTCTCCACCCTCATACTACAAAACATTTGTTAAATCATTTTTGTTATACTGAGACAAATGGGCCAGAGTACCACTGAAGTTATCACTAAAGTGACCAGCGTCCTATGAAGATTATCTCGAATACAAGAACACATTCCCCTATGTTTTGATTTTCAGGATTTCTTGATCCTGACAAGTACAGAAATTCGCGGTAAGGTAAACAGACTCCATTTTAATAAACCACTCTGGTTGCAATCTAACAACTACTAGCCTTCTTACAATCTACGGAAGATTAACAAAGTTCTAATGCCTAATGGTTTCATAGTTCTTTAATAGACTGGAATTTTGACTTCCAAATAACAAGTGAAAGACAACGTGCATCCACAACAATCTCCTTTTTTTTCCTTATAGTGCCTTAAGAATACAAGGCGTGAGATGAGACAAAGAGAAAAAATCTGTACTTATAGTAAAAATTTTAAAAGGGTTAATTTATAAATTAGACCACAGTATGAAAAGTCAGTATTGTAGAAAAGGCCAGGATTCCTATTTCCAAAGCCACTGCTCCTATTTCACACAATGTAACTAGGAATTTTGAAGAAGGCATTCATTTAATCCTGATTAAATGGATTAAGGGGAGAAAGCAAACAGATATGTAATTAGCTAGTGGAATTGACTACTGCTCTTTATTACTGAACCAACCTGATTCAAAGCAAGCACTTAATACTGACTGCTTGTAGAGAGGTGATAGGAAACACTATGTGGAGTGTTTCCCGGTTGCCACTTTAAAGGACACAAAAGAGAAAAGGCTACTTGATTTGGCAGTTCCATCCTGTGCAAGGCAAAACAGTAAGACTGGTGTTCAGGCAGAATAATCACCTGTGGAGTTTAACTTCAAGAAAGCTACCTCGCTACACAGAGCTTTCTCCTGCCACTCCCATGTCCCCAAACCACACAAGTAAAACAATGTATGTATGTCCTTTGTGATTTTTGATTACTAAACTGAGTAGACAAATGTTACTAATACATGGTGTTTCATCTGGTACATCTGTTACTAATAAATGGTGTTTCTGTTTAAAATAGTGTTAAGATTTTTCATTCTAGATCCACGTTAAAGCACAGGTAAGAACGGAACACAGTCACCCTGGTTTCTGTTAGTTTAACCAAGAACCCCAAGTCTGCAGCAGGACATCATTTGCATTGTACAGTGCTATAACTCGCAGGTACACATTCACACACTAGGTCAGGCATACTGTAAACAAAGCTCCCTCTCCCAACACTGCAATGTCTCACTTCATCTGTACGGCAAACAGAATCAAGACATCATTTATTTTAATAGAAAGTAAATGTCCTACACAATGTGGTACATGACAATGCTCATTTCAATTTAATGAAGCATGCAAGCAATCCAAGAAGAGTGTTCTTTTGCAAACTGCTTTGTAAGCACACCTGTGCTGCCCTACTGGAAGCAATCTGCGTGTGTGCTCATTCCACTCTGTGTTACTAAACAGAGATAGTACAGACGAGATTAAGACGCTGTAATTCCATACAAGCTTTGAAAGCCATTATATTCTGAATACTTAGGACTTTATTATACATTCACTACAAGCACTTCTAAATACTGACATTACTTCTTCCTTGTTCAAGATTTTCCCTCAGCATTTGCTCTTGACATTTTTTTCTCATATGACTTTGAAACAAAAATAACAGAGCATTAAATAACAGACTTCATGTCAATCACAACAGCAAGAGATACAACTGTTCTTGAAAATACAGCGTGCATCAAGAATGGGCTCTGAATGGCTTTACTATCACGCACTGTGTATTGCATAAATACACACTAAACACTGCATACACTTCATTTTACAAGCGAGTGCATCTGTGCATTTGTATATATGCTTCTCCATTCCTTGAAGCTCCTACATTCAAACTTCAGGCACGTGTGTGCATGAAAAAGAAGCTTTAGAAATTACAGTGCTCCTATTAAAAGTGAGTGAAGAGATGTGTTGGGGCCTTCAGAAACTGGTGCTCTGGGGTGAGATTAAAGACAAAGCTTAAATGAATCACACTCAATGTCAATGCAAACCACACACTATGGAGCCTGCAAGGGCTCTGAAATACATGTAAAGGCAGCTATTATCACTGGATTTACCCCTCTAAAAACATCTCTTTATTGCAACAGCTCCCAACAGTGACACAATTTTGTGCCATCTTGAAAGACAGTCCCAGAGTGCAAGAAAGATACTTTCACTGGACAAGCAGGAATTTTGTCTCGCTTTAGCCTGGTGGTTGGAATTTGGGTCTCTAAAGCACCTAAGATGTCCTCTAAAGGTTTGAGAAACTTAAAAAAAAAAAAGAATACTACGGTGCTCTGGTTCTAGGGCTTTATTTTGCCCTCCTTCACTAATTGCTCATTGAGCTGGCAAAGTTGCCTTAGAAAGCCGTCATTGGGGCCAATCTCTCGCTTCTGCCGGACAGTGCTCAATGCAGACTTGACATCCATGTTCTGGCGAAGCATGAGGTAGGCGATGACCAGTGTAGGAGAACGGCTGTAGCCCTCACGGCAATGCACAAACACTTGTCCTGCGGGGAAGACAGGTCATAATTTGGGTTACAGCGGAATATATGTTTGAAAAGCAACATGAAATAGTTAGGATATAAAGCATAATAATCAGTCCTCGCGCAGCTTGAGAACTGTGAATTCTAAACGCTACAGAAGACATGTAGAACTTGGAAGAAAGGTGCTATCACTGTGTTAGTAGCTACACAGTCTGTGATCAAGGGTAACAACAAAAGAAACAAAAGGTTGCATACCAAACACACTAAAACATATTTGCTACTATATTACAAGAGTCAAATTGTGTGTGTTTACTGCACTTCTCCAGTCTTTTGTGGTTTAGAATAAGCCTTGCCCCTAAAGATGACCAGTACCAAAGAGCACAAAAAAATTAAGCGAAGTTTAAAATACACTGAAGGCAGAAATACACAGTTTGCCATGTACTGCATCTCTTCAAAGATATCCAGCCTTTTTGCTGCATTGCCACCAATTCCTACGCTAACTCCGTGTTGCATCATACCTGGCTACTTCTCTGGCTATTTATGAAGTCACATTAACACTCAAGTGGATAAAGCTGCCTATTGTGAAGCAACAAGAGCCATAAACATCTAATCTGACTAAATGCTGTTAGTCAGCACCAGTAAAATGCTTCCAGCTGTCTGATTAGGGAATTCATTCTATGTGTTAGGTGGGTTGTATTGAGTTTGCATGGTGACATTTTGGTGGGGGTGAGGGGGCTACAGGGGTGGCTTCTGGGAGAAGATGCCAGAAGCTTCCCCTATGTCCAAAAGAGCAAGTGCCAGCTGGATCCAAGATGGACCTGCCAAAGACCAAACCCAACAGTTATAGTGGTAGCACCTCTGGGATAACATATTTAAGGGGAAAAACACCTGCTGCACAACAGCAGGTGAACGAGAAGAGTGAGAATTGGTGAAATAAAACTCTACAGACACGCAGGTCAATGAAGAAGGAAGAGAAGAAGGTATTCCAGGCACTGGAGAGAAGATTCCCTGTGGGGAAGACCACGGTGAGGCAGGCTCTTCCCCTGCAAGCCATGGAGGTCCACAGTAGAGCAGACAGCCACCTGCGGCCCACGGGGGATCCCATGTCAGAGTCAGAGCAGGGGGATACGCCCAAAGGAGGCCATAACCCTGTGGGAAGCCTGCACTGGAGCAGGTTCCTGGCGGGACCTGTGGCTCCATTGATAGAGGAACCCACACCAGAACAGGTTTTCAGGCAGGACCTGTGAACTCATGGAAGACCTGCACTAAAGCAAACTGTTCCTGAAGGACTGCACCCCATGGAAGAGGAGACCCACGTTGTAGCAGTTAATGAAGAACTGCAGCCTCTGGGAAGGACACACTGGAGAAGTTCTTGAAGGACTGTCTCCTGTGGGTGAAACTGGTGCAGGGGAAGAGAATGAAGAGGAAGGAGCGGCAAAGATGTGTGATGAACTGACTGCAATCCCCACTCCCTGTCCTATTGTGTTGCTTGGGATGAGGAGGTAGAGAAAATAGGGAATGAAGTTGAACATGGGAAGAAGGGACGGGTAGGGGGAAGCTCTTTTAAGGTTTGGTTTTATTACTCATTATCCTACTCTGATTTGATTAGCAATAAGTGAAATTAACTTCCCCAGGCTGAATCTGTTTTGCTTGTGATAGTAATTGTTGGGTGGCCTTATCTCAATCCAGGAGCCTTTTGCTGTATTCTTCTTCCCCTGTCCAGCTGAGGAGGGGAAGTGATTGTGTGGCTTTGTGAGCATCTGATACTCAGCCAAGGTTAACCCATCACATGGATAAATCCTGTAGCTAGGTATCCAACAATAAAAAAGTAGGCCACAGATCCCTTTGACAAATCTAACCTGATTTTATTACTTCTCAGCTGCTTCCTCTTTGACCTGCTTTTCCACGCACAAAAATTTTCCCTTTCCCAAATGCAGTGGGACATCTGGCCCCAGACTATTCTCCAGAGTAAATTGTTTTTTAAGACAAGAAAACAGTTGAACCATACACACACACTCTCATCATAACCACAACTTGCTTTGAATCACACCAACAGAAATCCTGTTACCACATTTGCCTTGAACAGCAAAGGCTTCTCAGTTCAAGGCAAATCACCAGCAAGGTAAAAGAGCTAAAACAATTAATTCTCAACACTTCTTGAGAGTCTGCAGTCATAAATTAGCAAAATTTAGAGATTCTTGATCACATACATGGAAGAGAATTGACTTCTCTACAAATGGTCCAAAGCAAAAGGGTTTCTAGCCTTGCTCTGTGAAAGACAGTGTCTTAAGGGCTGCCTGCCAGACCTGTAGTGTGCCAGGCCTGCCTTCGAGAACTTCATGCACTACAGCACTACAATGAAATTGAGGGAAAATACTATTCTATTCCTCTTCCCTGCACTATCCTTACTCTGCACTTCAATGTCAAACAAAACTAACGATTTGCAGTAGCCAGTTAATCTTAAAACTGGCTCCAACGTCACCCAGCTACAAAGTTCCTCTTTGTTTACCATGGTTAAGAAAACGGTGGTGGGTGTGGTAGACAACTACTGACAGAACCAGCAAATAGAACTGCTGTGTAAGTTCAGATTGACTGCACCTATTTAGATCAAACTGAGCAGGGACAGTCATGACACAGCAAACTTCTCTTTCCACTTGCAGTGTGTTTCAGTGAGTGATTGTAAGAATTGCATTTCAATTTTTAAAATTTTTCACACTCCACCAAACTGGATGTAAAATTTATTCCCATCTGTCAAAACCCACATCACAGCTCCAGTACCCCTTTGCCCATTTCAGAGAAAGAACTTCTAGAACTGTGGGAGTTCTCATTCCTCCTATTTCATGCTCTATCATGAAACAACAAAGAAATTAAGCATGTGCAGAAGTAACTGGTATGTTGAAATACTCAGACAACAACAAACACCAACTGGTCCACTGCACTATGTCCTAGGATTTCTGCTCTGAGGAAACACACTGTGGAGAAATGTGGCAATCAACAACATTGCAAATATAGCCTTCAGCTTTCCTCAATGCTAGGAAATAAAGAGGCAATCAATACATAAAATAATGTAATGGCTTAATGTAATAAAAACTGTAAGGCGACAGTCTCTATCCTTACTGTACATTTGGAAAAAATTCCATGTAACAGGTTATGTGAGTACTCTTCAGCAATGAATTACTTGTGTCATTTCTGCATTCGAGTTTTAATTTCTAGTGTCCTAAAACAACTCTTAGACCCTGAATTTACTTTTAAAAAAGTATTTTTAATGTAATTTAACACTTCTAAGGAAAAAAAAAAACTTATCTTCCAGAAAGACACTTTTATAAGATGCAGTAGCGGTTTCCCTCTTCAAAGTCACCCATGCAGTGACACACTCCCCTTTGCCATATGCCACTGGAGACCTACATGTATAAACAGAAGATTAAGCTGTCTTACTGTATGTTCTTGAGTCTTTGATTCAGGGCCTTTATCTGATTTTTTTACTTGGTTGTTCTGCTGACAATATGAGCAAAGAACCATTTAAAGCAGTAAATTGCTAAGAAACATATGCAGTGCACAGAAAACACAGTAGAAAGATAGTTCAGTTTGCCTTACCATCCTTCTGGGAAAGTGCTTTCTCAATAAAATCAGCTGCCTCCTCAAAATAGCGACTGAGGTTAAATTCTTGTGTATCGTTAGCTTTAATGCCATGGTATCTGATGCCTGTGCCTTCATAGAACTCTGCATTAGTGTTCACATGCATGAATGATTTCCCCTCTGCTGCATTCAGAACATGGGTTATCCCCAGACGCTGCAGCCTCATAATGTTCTTGGCTATGAACCTGTATGACAAAAAGTGTCAAGAAAACCATTAGAATTTGGTGAATCATCTCAGTAATTATGATGTTCTCAGAAGGTATTGATAACCAAACCCCTCAATTTTTCTGTTAATAGATGCCGAATATACTGTGTCCGGAAATCAATTAGCTACAGATTATAAATTCACAAAAATATTTAGAGCCATGGTCACTACTTGTGCATGAGAGAATGCTACCTTCTTGGCTGATGACTGAGGAGAGCACACATGAAACTTAATCTGCTAGATCCTACTACAATTGTAGGCATAAAATTGTAACTTTCTGAACATAAAGTTCTGACCAAAGTTGGAAAATACTGGAGATGATAACACAAAGCCTAGGACATTAACGTCTAAGATCAACAGTTATCCACATAAGATAATTTAAAAACCAGTTATAAAAAGCCTCTACTGTCAGTTATCACTGCTGCAGAACTTGCTACTCTAGCAGACAGTCCAGACAAACTGACATTTTAGAGGGCAATTTGAAGCACTGTGAAACACCACTGGCTCCATCTCAGGCCACGTCTAGGGAAATTAGAAAGTAACTATGAGTAAATGTTACTGCATCTTCAAAGGTCTCATCTGAGGACTACTAAGAGGTGTAGTCCTATGTTCCTGTGATATTCAACACCTTTGAAGCCATGGAAAGACCTGTCAAGGCTATCCAGAGACCAGCAATACAGCACTATAATTCATTCTTTGAGACTCTGTGATTTCATCGCAAGTATTACAATTTTCAGTGTTTTAGTTGAAATCAGCATCTGAATGTAACAGAATCCAGATGAGTGATGTTTAAGATGCCTAAGAAAGCATTCAGTACTTTCAGGTCAACTAAGTCCTTTCCAACTCCTCAGTTTTTCCAAATAATGGTAGCAAAACCACCAGCTTCTATCTTTAGGTGGCTAAAAGAGCAACCTACCCTATTAGTGAACAACTGAGCAGGATGCTGTATAATAATTATGCCTTTCAGGTTTGATGATGACAATTAATTAGATCCACTAATAATGCCATAAGCTCTGATAAAAGCTCCAGGTTGCACAATGGCAAACAATCCATCTGCTCAGTAACACAACTGATCGTGCACTAATCTCTACTTGTGCCCTGGAACACAATCTATAGTAAGAGGAGATAACCATTAAATAACATGAGAAGACCATTGAGTCCTTTTTGCCATAAACCCACTACTTTTCATTCTGAGTCTGATTATTTCCATATGTCAGTCACAATATTTGCTTCACTTTCCTGGGAAGAAGAAAAACACATATGCTTTATCACGCTACGTGGTCTCCTGGAAAAATCCAAGCTCCTCAGGTCAACATTAGTAAAATGTGACAGAAGGTGTTAGCTGAAAGATAACTCCATTCCTGCACACTTTGTGAAAAGAGGTAGCCTAGACAGACTGTTTTAAGAAGCAGCTTTCTGTACATGTCTAACTGGATGTGGAAACAGAAATATTTTTGAAAAACTCACTACAGCTCAAGTCATGAATTGCAAATAGAGGAAGTCTTAATATTAAGCTGAACTCCAGATAAGCATTTGTGCAGTATCATTTTGGACAAGTTTGTATGAGATGGCAATGCATCTACGGCTTTTGGCTGGAGACTTAAGTATTCTAAAAATTTAAAATAAATACCCAAATTAGCTGGTTTACATCTACATGAATCTCTGAGTCCATTCACTCACAATTTTCATGTAATTCAAGGTTAATAACATCTTGAGTGTTCCTTTCCTCCTGATGACTGCTCACCCCTTAAATTCTAGTGTAAGCAGATGAAGACTTATGCATGAGTGAAGCTTCTACATTTTCTGTTGTCTGTGCCAAGCAACTGTGGCAACGAACCAAATATTTGTAAGACTTCATTACCCAAACAAATGTTGACAGATTTTCCATCTGGCAGGACATCATCTGTGCCAGGGGACAAGTATCAGTGTCTGGGGAATTCTGCTTGCAACACAAAAATCCTACAGAGCAAGGCCAACCCAAAAAGTGTTAATTCAGTGGCGAGTTCCTACACTTAGTAGGGTGAGCATATGGTTTAAGTAGTATTATATAGATCAGTATATATCTGATAGTGGTGGGGATCAATAGGAACTCCTATCTTGGAATCAGGGTTTTATCTGGCAACAGACTGGCTCCCCTGGAGGCAAACTCATTCCCAGTGAATGATTTTTGCAGATTTTATAGATGATTTTCTTACACAGCTAGAGGTGAAAAAGAGAGTATTTGTATGCCATTTGTTTCTCCCTTTCCAAACAGTCCTTGGATCTCTCTCATCCTTAACATTTCCTTCCAGCTGCATCATGTTCAATGTTGAAATGCTAGCTCCTCCAACCAGCAGAGAGATGCTAACATCAGCTTCATCTGGTTCCTGAAAAAAATCACAGAATCTTGTCCATTCTCAACATGGAAGATTTAGAATTCCTTGTCCTGTGAGTAACACTAGTAAGAAGTGTTTCTTTGGAACAGAGATGAATTATTTTACCATCCACAAAACACAGGTCTTGGAGAACCATTCTTCAGCAACTAAGGATACATGAGGCTATAAACTATTGCCACATGGGATTATAAGAAAATAAACCAAGTCTATGACGGCAAAAAATGCCAGCATATTAACACATTTTCATTTCCACTGTTATGTGCATGCAAAATTGTTTCCTTACCAATACTTCCCTTACAGTCACTAAATTTAATATTAATTTTGGGAGAATGCCCTCCATAGTTTTTACAACACACCTGCATTTCTAGCATATTAAGAACAAAGAATTGTTTCATGGGTTACCCACACACATTAAAGCAAACAGAAAAACGAAGATTGGGCATTCATAATCAGAACGTTTTTACCAAATAAAGTTCTGGAGACATGGCTTGAAACATTACAGGTTTCCAGTCATCTGGGAAAAAACCACAAACAAATTCCCTTAGTCAGTAGTTCAGAAATCTAAGCCTGCTTGCTTTCAGGCAAAACACTGGTTTTCACAAGAATGGTTGCTCTCGATAAAAAGCCTACCACCCTCCGGAGTGCTGACCGCTCTCTCTCACCCCCATTCTGATGTCACCTGCAACCCTGATAAAAATGAAATCTGTCCAACTCTTCTGCTCAGATTAAGATGTTACACTGAAACACATCTTCACTTATACAAAAACACAAAATTATGTGTACTTGCAGTGCATCCTGAATTGTTATTTTGTTATTGTTTGAAAAATATATAATTGTGCTAGTTCCTCACCTATACAATTCTTGTTTTAGTGATATCACATTTTTATTCTTGTCTTTGCAAATCTCAGCTAATCTTCCTGAGAGGTTAGAATTGCCTATGGTAATATGGAAATCCATAAGTTTCAAAATATTTTATCATTTTATCTCTGTGTTTTCATTAATTTTGACTTTCATGTATTGCATGGAAGATTGAGTGCTTTGGGTCTGCCTGCAACTTGAAGTCACTTGACAAATAAACTCTTATTCTACACTATGACCCAATTTAATCTCATCTGCCTGAATATCTCTATGTCATCATTTTTATCTAAAGATGAGTTACTTTTAAGGAGAGACAGCAGCACTCCTGTGCAAAATATTCTAAAAGGTAACCAAAAGAAGTTTCTGAATCTCACTCAGAGGTTTTAATTCTTTTCTGTGAGTTCCTGTTCAAATTCTATTGCTTTTATGTCATGTATTGGAATTCCAATCCCCCTACTTTCGCTACTCTATGAATTTTTATTGTTATAAAATCTCTTGCCGCTTGTAATCATACATGTGATCCTATACTGCAGAAAGGTTTGATGCATCCGAGTCAGAGCAAGGATTTGAACGTCCAGTCAAATGATCACGTTACTTGGCTCCCCTGCTATATTGCCTTGGGCTCGAACTCCTCAGCTGCCCAAGGCAAACCGCTTCACATGCCTCCTCTGAGATACAGCAAGGCCGAAACTGAGACAAGAGGTGAGATGCACTGCACTGGATCTAGACATCGTCTAATCTCAGACATATTCCCAGCTCTGCGCAGATGCTAGAGAGGAACAAGACAGGCTAATGACTGTAAATACACGCCCCAAAGTATCCACACACACACACACACACACACACAATGCCTGGGAAACTGAATGCACAGGATGTTCACTTTTCCAGTAGTTCATAGAACTCAAGTCAGAAACCCAGGTCGCTCTTCAGCCTTATCTTTACGCAAGAAGAGTACAAAAGAGGGACAGGAAGCTTGAAATGATATGAAAACAGATCTGCAGTTTCAAATTCTTTCAGAATCACTGATATAGCAAATGCTACTTACAATGCAGTATATACCACAACTCCACCTGATACAAAAAATCCTTTTAAGAATTATTTCCAGTTTGAGAATATCAAAGTTCACCATGCAGTTACCAAATCTTAATAGACATTCATTTATTCAACTAGGCCTCAGCATTATCTTAACTCTCTGTGGACGCTTCAAAGATATTATTGCCTACTACGTCCTGATAAATTAAGCAGGTTGTCTGCTCCCGTTGTGAAATAGTTTTTTCAGCCTACAAAGTTATTTCTTACCTCAGCAGCAGTTGAACTGTTCTTATGCTACAAACCGCAGTAATGCTTCAGATAGTTTTTGTTTGCCAATTATTACATTAAAAGTCCTTCTCAGTGGTAAAGCTTTCCACTAGACAGACATTTTCCACTGTGCAACTTACACATGCATCCTCTGTTCCTAGACACCTGTGCATCTGAACATATTGAAGTCCATACTCTATAATTAAAATAAATGACTGAACAACGAAAACTACTCTGTAGTAGCCAACTACCTTCAAAGTTATTTTTTCATTATTTACTGCACAAATCACCTTGCCAGTTGACTGCATTTCTTCCAGGTAACTGCTAAAAATATGAAGCAGATAGTGGCTGTCAGACATCAGATTGGCTATTGAGATAATGATGTTGGACCCATCTCTAGACGTGCATGTCCTGCGTCAAGTGGCAGTGACAAACATAATTTGGTTTGGCTTAGGAGAAATTTAATGAAAACCTTTGGTCTTGACTTACACTTCTTTAGGAAGTACGAGCTTAAAATAGGAACAGGGATCCAGTATAATCTTGACTTACACTTCTTTAGGAAGTACGAGCTTAAAATAGGAACAGGGATCCAGTATAATCTTGACTTACACTTCTTTAGGAAGTACGAGCTTAAAATAGGAACAGGGATCCAGTATAACACACGTGTATAAAAAAATTCCCCCAATTTCACTGGGAAAATGTGTACAAAGATGGACAAAAAGGGGAAAGAGGACCAGCAGGATAGGACAGGATCGGAACAGATAACTGATGTGGTGCGAAGAAGAAACCCCACAGGGCCCGCAGAGATCCAGCAGATTCCACCCCGCAGCCTGACTGCCTCCGGCTCGAACCGCCCTTCAGGAGCTGCTCGGCGAAAGCCCTGTGCCTTACGGCCCGCACGGCCCGGCCCGGCCCACCCCCCGCCTGCAGGACACCGTGCACCGGCGGCCCGACACGGGCCCCTCCGCCATCGCGGCGGTCTCGCCTCTGGCGAGCCGCCCGCCTGGGCCCCGGTCCCGCGCACTCACGCGTTCCCCACGTGGATGCGCGGCACCACCTCGTTGCTGTGCGCACTGGGGAGGCTGTAGCAGCCGCTTCCGTTAGCCAGGAGGTCGTTCAGCTCCTCCACCGAGATCTGGTAATCGCCCATGGCAGAGCCTCCACCGCCAGCCAGAGGCCTCTTGGTGCTGCGGCCCAAGCCCGGCCCGCTCCCGCCCCGCCTGGCCCCGGCAGCCGCCTGATAGGCGGGGCCGCGTCAGCTGGTGGGGTCGGGGCCGCCCGGCGGGGCCGGGGCCGGAGCAGCGGGAGGAGCGCGCTGTTCCCTCAAGGCGCGCAGCGCGGGCGGCCGCAGGCGGCCCCGCGGTCGCCTTTGGTTGTCATTCACCGCGCTTCGACCCCGACCCGGAGCCGTGCAGTGCGGGGGATGGACCGTGGAGGCCTCACCCTGACGCTGCCGCTGGTCGGAGACAGCGCTGTGGGGAAGTCCAGGTGCTGCCGCGGGCCGTGCGCGGGGGCCGCGCGAGGTACCGGGCTGAGCCCCCCGTTTCTTTCCCCACAGCCTCCTGCGGAGGTTCGCGGACGGCGCGTTTGAACCGTGTCTGAAACCCACTATTGGTGAGTGCGGAATCCGCCCGCCCTCCAGCTGGGGTTGTTCTTGTTGGGGGTCCCACTGGCGAGAGGAAGCGTTGGGGAGCCGGGATGGTGCGAACGCGGCGGTGGGCGGGAGGCGGCTGCCAGGGCGGGCATTCGACAGTTCCTTCTGGCAAGCCTCTCCTTCTTACGTCTTAGGTGTTGATTTTAAAGTGAAGAAAATGGTGGTGGACGGCCATGCAGTACAGCTTGCCATATGGGTAGGTCTTGATCCAGACAGATGGGGACAGGTTGGTTCTCGGGAGATGTACAAGCTTCAAGAGCTTATTATTGTGGGTTTTTCCCCCCCCTTTCTTCTCCTCCTGCTTCTCCTCTCTCCTTGCTAAAGTCTTCTGCATGTTGAGATTGTATACTTAGACTGCAATGCATGTAGAATGGATGTCTGTCATGATCGTACAGCAATAGTCACAGACAAATATAACTCTTTTAAAGGCTTCTTTAGTCAACGTTTGGGACTTCCTTCAATTGTAGTAGAGACTTTGGCTGCTCTTTCCTGCAGTTTCTCAGAGGCTCTGTGAAGTGTTAAACTTCTGAAGATTTTAGCATGCAAGAAAGGCAGGTGTTCCATGCCTGTGTGACCCAGAAGCACCTAAGTTGACTAAACCACAGAAAGGTGATGTTCTGGGTGATGAGTTGGATGATTTCCTGTAGGGGTTGTGTAGCAATTTTGTGTGTATACTATACCAGATACAGTCCAGATGCTTTATTTTGGTTAAATCATGCAAACAAAATATGCTTGGTTTTGAACTATTTAAAAATTGATTCAGATTTACTAGGAAACTTGAGCACTTGTCCTGAACTTTCTGATGCTGTATTTTCAGCATCTGCAAACCATGAAATCAGATTTCAGCTGTGTGATCAGGATTTTTTATAACAGAAAGCACCACATTTATTCTTCCAAGTGCAATGAAAGAGCCCTAGGAAGGAGAGATTTTATGTGTATGGTCATAGGTATTTCAGAAAAAAATGCCATTACTAATTAAGTAATTGGGACTATTGAAAAGAGAGCACAAACATACTTTGGGTTGGTATTAACAATAGTAATATAAATGCCAAAACTTGAATTACTTTTTTTTTTCAATCACACTTTTGTGTACAGAATGCAAAGCAAGAGTGGTAAAGTCACACTTGTTCTAGCCAGTGAGTGTATGTATTGGCTGTATTCTGAATATGCTGCACAAAAAGCAGAAGCTTTTCTGAGAGTAAGCATGGTATTTTTGCCCTAATCACACAGGGGTGTGTCTCCTTGCTGTGAAATTAAAGGTAAGGGCAGAACCCGCACAAGCTTTGTAGCTGGAAAAGACTGCAGCAGTCTGCAACACCATCAGGAGAAACTGCTAATTGTGGGGCAGACACGATGAAACACCACTCCAGCTGTACAATGTTAAATAAAAACTTGGTAGCATAAACAGTGCATCAAAGTCAAAAAGAGGCTTCTGCTTTAGTGTCTGCGTGTGTGTAGATGCCTAAAGTACAACCTCCTTAGTAAGAAAGATTTGAATTAATACATTGCCAATTTTAGTTTCTTCTGCTTAAAAAATAGATTACAATATAGCTGTTAGTCTATCAATTGGAAACTGTACATAAAAGGAAATAAATTTTTTTTAAAAAACTGTATCTTTGATTCCTTGAAGTTTTGAATTTCATATTGTACTTAGTACCTCGTTTATTCTCACTTATTCGTAAGTGTGACATACTGCAGTAATAATTTAATGAAACTACTGATTTTATATTTCATATCTACTTAGGTTCGTAGCAGTCTTGAAGTAGTTCTTTGTAAATAGCTTCTTCCTTGCAGTGGAGGAGCAAAGGGAGATGTCTGGAATCACTGTGTCTCCTTTCCTGCAGTGTCTCTCACTGGAAAATCAGTGACTCCTTACCTTATTCAGTTCAGCTGGATTTTAACTGATGAAACCTAGCTACCTGGCTGCTTGCCTTTTATTTATTTCTCTAGAGTCCCTTTGACTTTCTTATTGTCTCACTCATGTTACAGGTGTCTGGTTATGAGTTTTACTTCAATCAAATCCTCTCCATGCTTTTCTACTTCTCCTTAACCATTTTCTATTGCTGTTCCTGCTGTTTTCTGGCTGCTTTCCTCATTCTCTTATCTTACAGTTTTGTGTATCCTTACGGGTCAGGAAAATTTTAAATTTGCTCATCTTGTTTAGTTTGAAATACCTTTTTTTGTTCTAAATATATTTGATGTTGTGTGGTGGGGTTTTTTTGCCCCCTCCCTCTATAGGACACAGGGGGACAGGAGCGCTTTATAACCCTGTCACAAAATAAATTTTTACGAAGTGGAAAATGCAAATAAGATAAATGCTTTTTTTCCACCAGAGACCAGTGCCAAGACACAGGATGGAGTGCAACATGCCTTTGAGGAACTAGTCTTAAAGATCTTGCAGACACCAGGTCTTTGGGATAAAAGCGCAGACAAGAGTGGAGTCCAGCTAATGGAATCTTTAGCACAGCAGGATAAAAGCTTATATGGTGCACGCTGCCCACTTAGTGTACAGGTGGCTGTTCTGCCTGACTGGAGGGGACTTCAGAAAAGAAAAAGGGGGGGATTCCAAGCACTAGTCTGTGCCATGTTTGATCTGCCACCAGTTCTGCTGATCCAAAACACAAACTTGTTACCAAAATACCGTTTTATTCATTAACAAAATACAATTTCTCCTTCCCTTACGCACAACTGCTATCAGCAGATATTATTCTGGTAACTCTTCTGAGAGTTTTTCACTATTAAATCATAGTGCTGCTTAGGGTCTTGTGCTCTTGTGGTATGACATTCAACGTGGACTTTTTCTGGAATTCCTGCCTTAGCATAAATAAGGTAGTACTCCATTTTGGAATATTATTGAAAAGCTTCTCTCTCCTGGGATGGCATGGGAGTCTTTTAGGCACCCAGGTGCCCTAAATGTAGTTACCAGTCAGGAGTTACCCTGAGCAGTGGGCAGAGTTTCCTGATTTCAGATGGCTTTAAAGAGTCAAAATTCCTACATGTTCCCAGATAGTAAGTAGTAAGATAGACTTAATTTCAGGGTTGTCAGGAAGAGATGTATCTTTTAACATTTGGCAGGAAAATCTCCCACTTCCTGCACAGTACACTGTAGGTTACCCTATGCTGCTCTTACGGACTTTGGATCAAGGATCAGTGATGAAATGGAATAATCATTTTGGGCTGGCTTACACTATGGGTCTGTTTTGCAGTCAGTGTGGTTCTCTACAAACCTGCACTCCTGTCTTCAGTCAGCAACTGCAGGGATAAAACTAAATTTAACAGAAAATTTGCTGGCTATGGAAGAGTTTCCACTAGGGTGAGTCTGTCTGTTGCCAATCCCATTATGAAGTTATCTTTTTACACCTTTAATGGTAATAATGTATTTTGGTATCTTAAGTTTTCATTCATTTTAACTTAAGGTGTACCTTAAATGTAACTTGCACCTTGCTTCTCTTAATGCATGTTTCTACTGTTAGACTACATTAGATCATAAAACAAACATACAGCTAGTCATTCAAAATATTTTATGATGTTAAGATAGCAACCTTGCTTTAAATAAATGCTGACCCTTAGTTTTCTTTAAATTAAATCTGTATCTTCTCAACATGTTTATGTCTTGCAGACTATAAAAACCTGCTTGTAACCTGAAACACAGATCTAGGGTTAGATCCATCTGTAATACTTTTATAAAACAACTTAGTTTGAAATGCTGTTACTGAAATAGTTTTTAAAATATTACAGTCAGTTTTTCACAGGATCAAGGTACATCTGTCACAAAATTCATGTGGCCGCTCTTCTTTAAGAAGCCGAATTTTGGTGGCTGTGTTGGAACATGGCTGCAGAGCTAGCAGCCCACTGCACGTGAAGGAGTTGTTGTACATTTGCTGAGGCCACCAGTCGGGCAGCACTGACAAGCTGGTGCAGAGACCCGACTGGGAAAAGGGCTTGTTCTTGTAGCAATGGGAACAGAACCTCAATGCCTGTGGGCAGGGCCATACGTGAAAGTTGCCATTTGGACAAGATGGATAAGGGGTGACTGTTCTACACAACTTTTTGGGCTAGAGGTAATGTAGATTCAGTGACACTGGTATGTAAGAAATGTGCTTTTAATATGCAACTTTTAGTTCTGCTAAATGTCATGGAACAAGAATATCATCATACTGTTAAGATGCACAGAACAAGGCTGGAACACCAAAAGGTCTTGTTTAAAGGGTACAGTACACAGGAAATATTAGACCTCAGCAGGCAAGTGAAAACAGAAATTAGTTACAGCTAACATGCACCTGTACAATACTCTCCCCTCATGCCCCCCAATTAATCATAAAGCACAGGTACTTCCAGAACCATTTCTGCATTTTCTTGTTAAGACCAATTTAAAAATACTTGTATATTCAAGTCTCCTCGAATGTATACAAGGTCCTGTAACAGTTAAGATTTCTTCTTCAGGCCAATTAGATGCTCTGGAAACCTTTATCAGATCTGGAACAAAGGCAGTCATAAATGCTAAGAAGGATGACTTGGGCCTGTAGCTCAGCTATTTGGTACTTCAGCCTCCTCCTTCTAGTGCCCTTATTGGAGCTGTTATGTTGGTGTCAAGGCTGCATTCCATCAGGTAGCACTTGCAAAGATGTTTTGCACAAAATAAGCTTCTTAAATGTCCTATTTTAGAACCATATGCATGGTTTCATGTAGACTATAAAAATCTATGTTTTATGAGCTGTCTTGTCATACAGGTAAACTCACAGGTTGTTTAGCATGTCCTGTGTCAGTAGGAAGAGACTGGAAAGGAGGTTTAAGCTAGGGATGAGCAGAATAATACCTGTGCAAGACAAGCTGGAGTACTAGGAAGTGTGAGGGACATAAAAAAACCCTTCTATAACTGGCCTAATGGGAAAGGATTTGTACATAATGCTTCTACATGAAGGGAAGCATGTTTTGCTGGCTGGACTGACAGCTGAACTTCTGAGTAACTGACATGGTGCAACCACTCTCCAAAGAACAACCCCTCCCACCCACCTGAAGTAGCTTGTTCCCAAAGAGTACTTTATTCTGATGTTTTAACTCTAGCCACAAAATTTGTGGCTAGAGTTGTGGCCAAAGGACAGAAATTCCATCTGCTCAGTGTCTCAGCACTAAAATGCTTTGGAACTGTGAGACCCTCTGTGAAACTTCACTGTACAAAATGCTCTATTTACAGTCTAAAAATCAGTAAAACATTAGACTGGATTATTCAGTCTCAGTATTCACTTCATAAGACAGCTGCTATTCAAAATTTTGACTCAGAAAGGCAGTGTCAGCTTCTGACTTTGAGTTTTTCCCTCATACAGTCTCTATGTATTGCCTTCTAGATAGACCAGCAGTTTTGAAGCAAATTCAACCTATTTCCCTTTTCTAATTCACATATTTACAAGATGTTTTTATACAGTCTTTCCCTTTCAACATGGTAACGAGCTATGATCTAACCCAGTTGACTGGCACCCAAAATGAATCCTTGTTTAGTTTCTCTAACACTATTTTCAGCTGATTACAGGCACTCTGAAGATCTTCTTTCACCAGTACAGTGTCAATTAAATGACCATACTGCTCTTCAATAAATGCTGCTGAATTAATAATTTCCTGCTGTTCTTCATCCTGCTGATCAATACAAGATGGTGTTACGAAATTTACAGCATGTCTTTCTAATTACTAGCATTTTAAAGTATATTAGCACAGTATGTCATTACTTTGAAAGAACATGAAACAAAAGCTGCTACCATTAGGAGAAGGTATTTAAGATATTACAGCTGAGATCAAGAAGTATGCTACTGGTAGCTGTTCCAAAGAATGCAAGAGGCCTTGGGGGGGGTGTGGAATATGTTACAGGAGGGACATAGGATGATGACACTGCATTTTATGTAGCAGTCAGAATTGCTGCCTAACATAAGACCTGGAAATCACACTCCTCAAAAATTGAAAAGGAATGCCAGATCCCACATCCCCAGATTCAATAATTTGGAGGGCTTACACAAAAATTTACCAAGTGAACTAAATTCTGTAACACAGAAATTCAAGTTCAGGTTACCCAAGGTAATGACATTATGAACGCTATTTCTGTTCAGATTTACACATCACCACTTTGTAGTTTATCTAGGTTTGATCCTCGTAAGTCATCCACATACTGTGTTTTATGTGTACACCACTAACACACTGGGTGACACTGGTGTGGGTGTCACTTTGGAGGTATCAGAAATAGCTGGCTACCATTACAATTTGATGGGGCTGCTCATCAGAAATGTAAAATGATTATCGGCTTATCTGTGTTCCGTAGCAACTTCCCCTGCTGCAGCCTTGATGATGTATACACATCCAGATGGAAGACTAGCACTTGGCTTGATGTTATTTTAGAATGGCATTTTTGACTCCTTATATACTCAAGTTTTAAAGTTCCAGCTGAAAGGCTGTTTGTGCACAGGACCTACTCAGTCCCCCACTTTAACTCTTGTTCTCATGGAAGAGGAACTCTTTCATGTCATGAAAATGCTAGCCCAAATACTTCTTTCATGTCTAAAAAGAAGAGATTAGAAGTTAGAATACTTACAAGGGGAGCTGAGATTTCTTCTGACATGGGAGATTTTACGGCATGTTTTTTCTTTTCTGAAATTAGAGGCTTCACAAAGATAACATAAGGCTTAAACTCAGGAGTCCTCAAGTGCTTTACTGCCTGTGAACAGATGTTTTTTGCTATCAGACTTCTTCTTATTACATGTCAATGACATATTCAAACTGGTTTCAATAGTTTCACTAGTACATGCTGACACACTGTGAAGTCTTGTGTATTACACATCTGACCACAGTAATCTTTTGCTGTTCAAATCAAATCAAGCCAGAGTCCTGGCTAGTATACAAGAGTACATGGAGCATGGCCTTAATGGCACACCTCTCTTGCTATGCACTGCGATTCCAAGGAGTAAGGACATGGCAAAAAATACTGAGGAAAGTAGTAAAAAAAATTGACTTCATGGGCAAGTTATGGATTGCTTCGCTTAAGCAGCCAAACACTGGCAATCTTAAACCTGGAATTTATCTGAGGTGGTACCACAAGTCTTTTCCTAGCCCAGTTACAAAATCTGAATCAAAATTTCAGATCTTAACTCACAGTACGGAGGTATTAGGAGCAGGTCTATTGGCACTGCATATAAAGCTAGTGTCCTGGGGTGATTCATAATGTTATTGTATACAATAACTATCTGCACCCAAAATTTCTTACTCTAAGACCCTACAAACGAGAACCTTGTGTGTGTGGAGGTGCTATAAAGGGTGTTTTTAAAATCAGGGATCCCAGGCAGCTTCTGGGTTTTTGCCGCATGGTATTTGCTTTGTGGGCTGCTTGGTCTTTGCCCAAGGCAAAGAGTTTCTCTTCCCTTTTTAGATTCTCTTTCATTGTTTGTTGTTTTTTGGGGTTTCTTTTCTTCATGTTGGAGAGAGTGCAGTTAGCGGTTTTGGGCTGCCTTGGGGCGAACGCCGGAGCGTGGGCATTGCACCAACAGCAGCAGAGCGGCACCGGCTCTGATCTGGCAGCGCCCAGCCTGGGAGAGAAAACAGCCAGTGGGCTCCAGCTCCACTGCTTCACCTTGCCGTGCCTGCTCTGCTGTGCCTTGCCGTGGGGAGGGTGCTGACCCCAGATGAGCTGGAACTGCTCTTGCCTTTGCACAAGGGATCTGGTGCCATCTTGTCCATTTGCCTTACCCGAGACCGTCCCTGCTGGGTGACATCTTGAGAAGGGTACTTCCAGCATTTTGGGGGTCTCTTTGTTCCCATGGGGGCAGCGTGAGTTTTAGTGGTTTGTTATCTAGCAGTTATTTCCTTGTTTTCCCCCTCGTGCCTGTTGATGTTCTTTTTGTTAGTAAACTGTTATTTTTTCACTTATATCTACCTGTATATCTGTCTTTATTGGTGGGAATCGAGGGGGAGGTTGTTACTCATTTCAGTGCACCCACCTCTTTAAACTGTCTCAAAAAAGACAGCTAGTGATATGTTTCAGAGGCACCAGGAACTAGAATGAAAAAAACAACTACGTTCTAAGTATTCCCTCTAGTACTTGAGCAGACTGGGACAGTGATGCACATTACTCCTACAGCAAGGGAAAAATCCCACAGTGAAAACCACTAAAGTGACATCTAGGCTGTATGAACTAGACATCTACAAACTGTAACCACTGAACTTTCCCAAGAGCCCTATTTTGCTTAGCTAGGGTCAGCCCACCTGCCAGAAAACAAGTTGTGAGCATCACTGTTCTTTAAAGGGCAAGTAGCCACAACTGGTAAACAACATCCATTACTTAGGCTGACAGCATGGTGAGCAATATTTGCATTTAAAATAAGCTGCAGAACTTACTTCAGGTACCACATCCACCAAACAAACCTTCTTTTTGGCCATCACAGACCGGATTGCCTCTAGACTTGTACCATACAAATTTTCTTTGTATTCTCCATGTTCCACAAATCTAAAAAGTCAATACATTTATAAATATCATCTACAAAGAATATTAAGAATATTTAACTTAGAACATTTGATAGCTGTTTCCTGAAGTCACGGTAGTCAAACAGTGAGGAGAAAGGCAGAAAATTGGGGGGTGGGGGGCTGTATGGATGTAGTTTTTCCCACTTTTTTCTTTCCTTGCTTAGTAGCAATTCTTCATGTATGACTAATAGCTAATCAGCACTACTGACAAAAAAGGGGAAGAAGAAAGGATGTTTTTCACAGAAAATAGAACAAAGCTGGCAAGCGAATGGACTGCAATTCTCCCATCTTTTGGGAGACTAGTAAATATATGCACTTTGAGGAAACACACTCATTCTCTAAGAAGGTCGCTTACAGCCACAGATTCACTCTACCACACACTTTTAAGTAGACTTGTGAATAAAACTTGTTACCCCTCATATTAAATAGAGAGTAAGTCGGCCCAACTAAATATCTGCTACCTTCACTAGGTTCAATTCTGATGAATCACAATACTTATGCAGGTTTAAATTATAACTTAGGATCTTCCTACTCCTGCTAAATTTTTGAGTTCACTCTAACAGTCCAGAGTGAATAAAGAGCTTTTTAGAAAGCTGAACCCTTTTAATACAGCTAGTCCAACCTGACACCTGATTCTGGTATTCATACAATGTAAGATTTAACAAGCAATATTTTTAAATTAACTCACTTGTTTTGCTGCACATCTGTCTCAAATGATTGCTTAGAGACAAAATTGTATTCTACTCCCTCTTTCTCATGACTTTTCTTTGACCTTGTTGTATCTAGAAGAGATTGGAAGCAAGACATGTGAGACATACCTGCCTTTGCAAATGTTTGCTCTATTTCGTTCCAGTCACATTTTCATGACCCCAACAAGGAAGTTAGTGGGAAATTGAAATGAACATAAAACATGAATCAAACTCAAATTTTAAACTCAATTTAAAACTCAGTCTCAAAAATTATATGACCAAAAATGAAGTTGTTTCACTCCCAAAAGTGCTGTAAGTAACACAAAAATTAAGAGGCACACTTCTTATACCTGTAGAAACAGTAGAGTATATCCTACAGAAAACAGGATAACAACTATTTGGAATACTGGACTCTCATTTTCTTTGAAAGTTCAAAAATAAAACCAGGAAATATATAAAATCCTATTATGTTGCCTCTGAATTTACATTAAGAATATTGCTGGCTGTTTTCCCAAGCTACTGTGAAGCTTACGTAATTATGGAAGTGCCTTACTTTTGGTGTAACTTCTGTTCATAATTGCTATNACTCTCCCGGTCCTCATCTCAACTCATGAACCCTTTGTTAAATTTTCTCACCTCTGCCCAGCTGCAGGGGGAGTGAGCGAGCGGCTTTCGATGCATGCCTGGCATCCAGTCGGGGTCAACCCACAACAGTAGGAAAAGCTTTGATGATCATTCTACAAATCTATGCCTGACCATAAAAGTAATGTCTCCTATTTTTTTTGTGTACATGTTTAAATTCAAGTAGGAATTACCCATATGAGTTCTGCTAACTTTCTGAAGACTGCCTGAAAGACTTTTTTTTTTTAAAGTCTTAAATAACCTATCAACAGTGCCCTCAGTGTTCATTTTTTGGATTCCAAAAGTAGCTTGTTGGGGAATACAAATACCGATGGATTTTTTTGGTGTGTATGATAATTTTTTTTTTTTAGAAAATAATCCAGTAAAAGAAATTCAGTATAACACTAGCCACAAAGTCATGCAAGGATCACTAGTTTTTCTATTACTCTGACTCGCTTGTTTGAACAGCCTAGGTATCAACAATTTAAAATCTTGTCCAAACTTTGACTTATTGCTGTCTGCTTTTTTTTTTTTTTTTACTGTAGCTGTAATGCTATTCTCAAGAAAAATCACCCTCTTTTAAACACACAATGTTTTGGCTGACTCTTAAGATACTAGTTTATCACACCAGCTCTATTTACGCGTCACAGTCCATTTTTTCTTCTTGTATTCAGTTTTTTGTTCTTTTAACTGACACTGAGAAAATGCAATCTGCCCACTTGGGAAAACACAATTAAAAAAACCCCACTATGTTGATAGAATTCCAAAATGCACATGTGCCAAGTTACATAGGGATTGATTCACCTATTACGGGCAAACATATAGTATATTACATGGAGAAAAGTAATTTGAAGTACTTCAGAAATATGTATATAATTGAAAGTCAGGACACAAATTATCATTCATCAGTGGAGCCAGCACTACATTCATTAGACAGCATTTATGGAATAAAGAGGCATCACACACAAGTCAGTAAATTGTACTCACGTGGAACTGCAACACCATACTCCTGTGGGTTCTCTGACACAACTTTCTGCTTGAGCTCACTTAACTTGGCCCCCAAACAACCTAATAAAATAAAACATACTGATAGATTTCTGTATGAAATGATATACTGCAGAAAATAAATGTATCTGTTTCACACAAATAATATGGTTCAGGAGTGTGCTTGAAGAAACCTGTTCATGAGAGACCTCATGACCTGCTCTGTCATATTCTGCTTTGAAGAACATCATGAGGATCAAACTGAATTCCTTGAACAGCTGTTGGACAAACATTTCGCACACACTAAGTCAGAGAATCTGTAATCTTAGCAGTCAGTTCTGTGAGATACCCTTGATTTGTGGGGCATCCTGGGAAACTGGCTTAACACAACACTGATAAGCCTACTGAATTAAAATTGCATGCAAAATCTTGTTAGATAGTTCTAACATCTACCTCTTCATCAATTGCTCTGACAGCCTAAGTAAACAAACGTTTGAGTGACAACCAAAGGAAAGTGAATCAGAAAAATGAGAAATAGTCCTGCATCTCTATTCTTAGAAGGATTTGGTAAGTTTGATTCCTTTTTTGTTTTGGTTTTTTTAATGTAATTTAGAATAAAAGAGCAAGTTCTGACCAAAACCAGAAAAACCTTTTAAAAAACCAACCAGAACCACAAAAAAACCAAACCAAACACCTAAAGAAAGCCTCTTGAAGTGCAGGTAATAAGAGGGAGAAAGGTGAAAAATTTTTAACCAATTGTGTATCTTACCAATCAAAACCACCAGCCTCTGCTGTTCACCAGGCTGTTGCTGATACTTTGTGACTTCTTCATAAGTTAGGAACTCTGCTCCATCTGCCTCCTCTGCTTGCTTTCCTTCATTCAGATTGTTCTCCTTCTCTTTACGGCTTAATCTAAAGCTCCTGCGTAAACCAGCTGTGCAGAAAAACAGAAGATATATTGACATGTCTCCACTTACCCAGATTTTCAAGCTTGTTCAGCTACAAGCTACTGTCTTCAAATGCAAATTATTCCCACAAATTTTGTTTATAATCAAATCAGTGCATATATGCTAATATTATAGAAGAAAAGTTTGCACATGAGATAGGAAACCAAGCACCCAGTCTATAATAAAAACCCCCACGTATTACCTTGAGCTGCCAAGTATTGGTTATGCCAAAGTCCAATGATGCCTCTTCACAGAGATAATCTGGTTTATGAATGTATGGGAAATTAATATAAATGGGCCAGTTTTAAGTTTTTAAATGTGGAAGTAGGGTTTTTGGGTGGTTTTATTTGGTGGGGCTTTTTGTTTTAATTTTGGCTTTGGATTTTTTGGGGGTGGTTAGGGAGGAGGTAAGGTGTTTCTGTTTCTCACCTATGTACTGTCCATTGAAATACCCTTCACAGTCACAGTCTTCTGTAAATAAAAAATGCAAGTAAGTGGGAGGTAGGCACAGGGGAAAGAAGAGTGAGAGGGAGGTATCTTAAACAATGTGTGTGATACCAGTCTGACTCATTGGCAAGGGAAGAAATTTTATATCCTGCATGGTATGTACATACTTTTTGAACACAAATATTACTAATAACAGAAAAATACTTGTCTTGGCTAGTGGTTTATATTTGAAAAAATCCTTGACTTTGATATTGAACTACAGAATTTTACATCTTGGTATTTACAGTTCCCAGAGTCTATGCTTTTCATCATTCATCAGATTCAATTAGTGCTGCTGCTAAAAGTATAATACTCAGGCTTAAGTAAAAAAGACTCCACAAACAGAGCGCTCTTTTTTTTAATGAATAACTTTATAAATGAGTATGAATAGGTAAGAATATTGCCTCTTCTGATATTTCATTGTCATTTGGGCTTGATAAAGGGGAATCAGAGATGACAACGATGAGCTCTAACCCTCTTCATTTTGACTAGGTTAAATTATCATGCTTATTAATTCCTTATTAAAAAGGTAAAAATTTGATGTTTTGGTCATATGCATGTGTGTAAAATAACATGCAAATCTATATTCAAAAACCTCAGCATACCCCTCCTCAAATTACAACCACCCCTAGGGCCCCTAAAAGTATGCAAAGTAAAACCATGATACTTAGCTGCAAAACACTATACTGCAATCCTAAGACACGTACCAAGTTCTCAGACTTCCTGAAAGAGTTAGCTGGTTTGTTAAAATTTGTGCCCTTGCTACATTCACAGAACTCTACTCATTTTAAGGTGGTGGTGTATGGTTCTGGGATAAACCCAGCCATAAGCAAAAATATATGCAGCTTAAACCTTTAACAAAAGTGCCAGTCAAGAGAGAGCTTTGTTTTTTAATGAATGTTTGCATGCAGGTATGTAATCAAGCAATGCCAGTGTGTACTCATAAAACATCATGCCTACATGAAGAGAAAATACAAACAGCAGTAACACCAATCCATAGCTAAGATCAGAGCTATTTTCTGCTGTTTCAGACTCACATTTTGATAGCTGGCCTTGACTGGTATACTCTAATTATAAAATATGATTAGTACTTTCACCAAAGTCGATGGAATACTAATACTTGGAATATGAATCTCAAGAAGCAACTGCAATGTGAAAAAAATCACAGTATGCAGAATTCAACAGGAATTACCTGATATTTGGAAAGACATCTGGTACAGTGACATATAAACTGCATAAGCCCAAAACAGTTGCTCATAATGAGAATAACACAGCAAATAGTCCAAATGAACAATGGAGACAAATCACTTTGGATTGATAGATGTGCCCTAAAATGTTAAACCCCAATATTTCTTTATTTTTTAAACATACAACATACAAAGACTGCATTTAACTTGCAACTCTTTGAACCTCACTCAGAAACCTACAGAACTTATAAATGCCTATCAAAAACCACAAATCTTCTCTTGAATCAGAAGCAAATTTGGAAGTTATCATTACTTAAGTCATCAACCTGAATTAAATTAGTTTAAATAATAATTCATAAAGAAAATGTCCCAGGAACAATGTCCTAGGAACTATTCCCTTTGGGAGCATAGCAAGTATTTTAGAAAACGCATTGGTTGTTTATATTCAGGCACAAAGCGAGTTAGGAGAGTACCTACCTTTGTCAGAAGATTGGTCATCTGTAGTTAGCATGAAAGGCAGAGTTGGTATGATATTAAAAGGTGGACAAATAATTGAGCAAAATTAGAGAGAAAGGAAAGGAAGGTTCTTCTAGTTTGATTTGCTTAACAGGCTTTTCTATCTTAAAAAAGGTACTGCAGTAATATTCCCTTATCAACTGACTAAAATAATTTTGGGCTCAATTTTAGTATTATAACCAGTTATCAGCTTAACTGTCTTGAGAACAGCTGAGACAAAGCTTAAGTAGCAATCCTCATTACATGCCTCGTAACACTGAATGTAATGGAAGCTAATTTGGAAAAGCTTCATTTAAATCAGCAATGCTATAATTTGGTTGAGCATCTTCCCTCTCTGTAGCGTAAGAATACCTGTATCTTGTCATGACGTGTGCCAGGCAGCACGGGCAGTAATTCACTTATGTTACTCAAGATGGACAATTTCCAGATTCCTGGTCTACATGAGGGTGGCACTCCTAGCACAATGCCTGGCATCACGTAGTCACAGGGCTTCCCCCCACATCAGTAATACCTGGGCAGAAGTACCCAAGAGCAACAGGAACATTATATTTTGGGATAAGAAGAACGTCTTCTGCCTTTCATCACTTACTAGAAATTTCATCACAAGCAGTGTTTTTTGTGTGAATAATTCAGTGACAGAGGCTTCAGAGCTGTAAACAAGAATCTCTCTAAAGTGTACGTAAGACCTGCTCTGTAACATTAAGCCTGAAAGACAGATTGTATTTCCAGCTCCAGTGATTTTTATCCTCCTTAAGGCTACAGTTTATTTTCATATGAGTTTATAGTATCATGCACTTATATAAGAATTTCAAGAAGTATGAATTACGTTACTTTTGCAGCTTTCAAGTTTAAAACCATAGCAAAAATGTGAACACTAGCAAATTTTAAAGCATCTGAATAAGTAAGGCCTCATGTTCTTGAGAGCAGGAAGAGGGACAGCTATATTTTTTGAAACAATAGGCACTAGCAAAACTGGATAAAGATCAAACACAAATCCTCCTCTGTGGCAGCTTGTGTCCAAGCATATCAATCAATGTCAGACTGTGTTCAAAATACCAATTAATGGCAAAATATACTCAAACGCATCATTACTGAAATAACAGAAAAATGCTGAGAACTTAGTATCAATTAAAACATCACTGAAAGAACAGAACAGACTTACATAATGGTTTCTTCAGAGTTCTGGCATTCTGCAGAGTGCCTGTTGTTCTTCTGTAAGTCAGTCGTCTGAATAGAAAATAATTGTATTTTTGACATGTAAACTCAGAATTATAGAGAATTTACAGCATGTTATATACATAGCATTGAAAATAAAGAATGAAATAGTGCTTTTTCTTAAAAAATTTAAAATGTCTCTGATTCAACTATTTAAAAGACTCTCTTTAAAACTATGACAGTCCCAGATTGTTACTGATAAGGGAATGAGAGAGTCTAAAACATTTCATGCTTTCATATATCAGAGATATATGAAAATATATTAGAAATCCATAGTTTATCAATCCAACCTTTTTTTCTATTTCCCTCTTGCCTATACAATCTTTTTTTGCAACATTAAGAAAAGTAGGTAACCTCTGTCCAAAACAGCCATTGCAGCTATGCATATATGGAAATTATCTATTTCCAGATCAGTTTGAAGTTTTGTTATTTACTAGTAAACAAACCAAGTTACCCAGCTTGTGTGAAAATGTAAGAACAGAGTATCAAGTAAAATTTTCTGAAGTGTTAAAATCACAAACCAGATCTCAATTCCTATTTGCTCAACACCTCCCCCCAAAATCCCAACACCAAAAACACCCCAAAACCCAGCACAAGAATCCAACCCTCAAGAAACTCCTCGCTGTTGGCAAAGAAACCACAATTTCTTCCCAAGTGTTCTTTTGCAACAGACCAGTATTTGTAACAGATGAAAGATGCTGCTCAGGCATAAAAGGACTGCACTGCAGCAGCATTTTGTGACATATATGCATGTCCAGGAAGAAGGAAACCACTGTTCAGGCAGAATTTGCCTAGTGTTTCAAAGGAGCTTTCATCTAGTGCAACGAAGTCCTCTATTAGAAACCTTATGGAAATCATGCAGGCCAGCAGCAGAATCAGGTCTGGTCAATTTTTAGATACCCCACCTCTGTAACACCTACAATCCAAAGAAGACATATCCAGTGACTTGGAGTAAGAATCACACAGTGAGACCAGTGGCTTAATACAGATTCCTTCTTAAATATGGGACTTCTGGACTGTAAAGACAAGAACTGAGGGATGTTTTTACTTAGAAGATACATGTATCTTGCTGTGAAAACAAGAGAAACTTCAAGCTCTAGAAGGTATCCCAGTCCAAGCTAAATACTCTCTTAGGAGCCAGAAGAAAGATCAGGTACTTTTTTTTTTAAACTATTATTATATGCATAAATTCAAAATTGTTACAGTAAATCTAGGCAAGTAAAAGGCTGTGCAATAGGGTGTCCATAGGCCAGGAGGGTTAAGAGACTGATATTCCACATTTCATTTCATACATGTTTGTTTAGCAGGTGCTTCTGTCCTCATGCTACAAAGCGTTAAGTGCATAGCAAACTATGCAAATCAAGTTAGGAAGTTTATTATATAATCAGAGAAGATGGAGCTTTTTAGCACTTTCCTCTAAGCATTTGCATTTACCCTGGCATGACCATGCCCTTCATTTTCTGTGAAAAAAACCCCAGCATAAAATCAATGTGACACTATACATTTGTGAAAAAGAAATCTGTAATCTTTGCTGACAAACCTTTCTTGGAACTGTTTCGAGGGGATCAAACCTGCTCTGAGGTTGGTATCTCCAACACGCTTGGCTTGCCACCATGTAGGATCATCTTGGCTTACAACTTCTAGGACATGTCGTCTCTTAAATGGCAGCCCAGCTTCCTGGCAAGGAATGGCTCTGTCTTCTTTGGGATTATAGCAGAAAAGCGCCCTCATAAATACCTTTAAAAGAAAGTTAACACATAATTTCTTCTTGTCCTATTTGGAATTTCAAACTGCCTTTAAAAGGCCTTCCCCAGTGCTAACACTTCTAACCATACATACACTTTATCTCTTCTTCAAGCACTCAAAAATACGGAAACCTAGCAAGCTGCACTTGTATTTTGACCTATTTATGCAGAAAAATAAATCAGCTTGCAAGCACATACCCGGTCATTATACATTGGCATTCTGGAACATGAGACTCAAAAGATCGAAGTCCCAATAAACACAGATCACAATCTACATCAAGTACAAAATGCTATAAAAAGTGGTGGGGAAAAAATAAGGGGAGAGAGAAAACAATAAAAATGGATTTATGGCAAAGTTACCCAGTTATAAAGACTATCCTTAAGCATTCCTTTAAATCATCAAATCTACTATTCAACTTTGGATTTGTATCTTAACACTATTTAACGCACCATAGTAGAACCACTTTAAAAAGCAATTTGTGGGCTTCAAGGAAGAAGTCAGCAACCAAAAGCAGGAAAGCAGAGAGACTGACAGAGGAATCTTGTAAGGGACGAGCTGAACAGTAAGTTATTGCTGATCAAGGAGGGCAGATGAAGTGGGCTGAGGGGGTCACATGCTGAATGCAGCTCTGTAGATAGGTCTGCTTGGACTCAAGTGAGTGGCAGAAAGCCCAGAGATAATGGACAGACTGCAGCTGCCATACTAAGAGGAGACTAGCAGGAACACCAGTTTTAACTATGTGAACCAAAAAGAAGAGGTTAGATTTCAGAAATGCAATGAAAGAGCACAGGCCAAGATGAAGAGGAAAAATGTAATCCGATTAATTCAACTGAATAAAAGGGTACTGAACAAGAAACCACTCTCCTGTCTTTGTAGTTCAATTATGGGTCTGTGACACTTCCCACTTAAACAGTAGGAATATTGCATTTACAGAGATGGCAGACTGCAAATATGTGCTTCAGTATTTCAGTGGCATACCTTGCTGTCTTTTAGACGATCTTCTTCTTTGATGGCTGGAATTATTTTTAAAGTTATTGACCCTCGAGACTGAGCCTGAGAAAGACAGAAATGTTTTTTTACTTTGAAAGCAGAACAAGGATATAATGCAGACTATTCAAGCTCCAGTTAAGGAGCTGGTGGCTCTCTCTTCTTCTCAGAACTCTAACAGGCCAAGCTAATCCACTATTTAACTGCATCAGAGAGACTATCAGGATGTTCCATGAATACTCCACAACAGTATCTTGCCCATGGAGACATCCACAGCAACTACTTGGCTAGAACGTATTATGATCTGCATTAAAATTCCTTCATTTGCATTTAGCAACTGCATTAATTTCTGGACTACAGTTCACAGCACATTAAATACTTGTGTGGCTTTTAGTACGACACTATGTTAAGTTTTTGCAGACTCATCATTCTGAAGTGCCGCTTTGAACAAATACTGCTGTATTTTCTCCACATAGTGGCTAACTTGTCAGAGTGAAATGTAAACATCTACAAATACCTACTTTCACTCCAGAAATCTTTGCTAAATGTCAATTATTAGTTACAGTAAACTAAAAAGGACTTCTAGGTGCTTCCGAAATCTAGAGTGGGTTTATCTATTTTAGATGCCTTATTTTGGATGAGAGTAACTGTGTTGTAGAGAAGCCTGCAATTCTATGCGAATCAAAAAGGGAACACAGACAAACATTTGTAGCTTTTCTTCAAAATATAAACCATGGAAAGGAAACTGTTATACTTCAGACATTAGTTCACATGGGACAGATGTAATGAGAAATTACACAGGACAGATGTAATTATTTACACAGAACAGATGAACAGCATCCCAGGGTCTCCATAAATAAAGCTTTATACACTATTTTAAAGTGATTTTGACACCCCTGCCACCCCCAAGTTAAAAGCAGTTATTATAATTATTCAGGATTACTTTGATCTAAATTTAAATTAGGTGATGGAACTGATGCCAGTCTTCTGTGCTGCCATTCTTCTTACTGTGTCCCTAACTCCACTCCACACCAAGAAAAGGGAGAACCATGCCACAAGGGGGAAGTCAGAAATAAAGAAGCATAAGAGCTACAATACTTTCTACCAAGATTTGTGGGTATTCATGTTAGAGAAGCTTGAAGCAAGAATTTGCTCACGTCGCCAGGAATCTGCTAGTAAAGAACAGACTGACAGCTCTACGGAACACATAGACAAGACTTTCTTCAGCTTTCTAACATACCGTGTTATGAATAAACTGCATCTTCTAGGAATGTACTTATAATTTGCAGTTTGCTTGTCATAAACAAAGCATTAAAGGGAAGTTCTCGACAGAGCAACATGTTAACTTTATATTTGTATCTTACTTGGTACCGATCCAGTTCGCAGAAGTTTCTGAAGTCAAATGGAGAAGACTAATCCACTGGGAGAAGAAAAACTCTTAATGCAAAGACAAGCAGGGATTGCATCTTTTAGCTCTATATTTTAAACTCATGGTTAAATTTCATCATCTATTGTAATTACTAGATCACCCAACAGAAAAGATCTTGAAACGAAAATCAGTGCAGACCAAAATCTGACTTATTTCTTCCGGTCGTTTGTGAAGCACAGTAATACCATTGACTTCTCTTAGTTCATCTCCAACATGGACAAGACCTGAAAAGATGGTAAGTAAATTAAAATAGGTCTACAGACTGGAAAGCACCACTCCTCTGATGTCCAGCCTAAGTCATGAGCATGGACCTCCTCTCCTCCCTCATCCAGCTTGGATTTAGTACTAGAGTCAAGTGCCTTTGTTGGAAATGTCCCTCTAAGTCTCCTGCCTTTATTCCTTATGGCATGGTTTTTTTCATGCAACACAGTCTCAAAGAAGACCAGCAGGCACATAGGCAACATGTAGCAAGAGACTCTGGAAAATCACTATTTAGATCAGCATTAAGAATGCAAAACTGGAATGGTTTCATGACTATGATCCAATATTATAAGCTCAGGAGACACCCTACTGACTATAAAGGCAGGAGTGACATGTCTGTCAACTGAAAGATCAACACTACACACTCCCAGAAAGAATGCTTGACTAAGTATTTTTTAACAAGCCATGAAGAGGCTCTACAAGTTTTAGGTTTGCTCATCCAGTTGAGTAAGAAATGTACTTGTCATGTATATAGCTACTGTTAACCAACATAAAGAATTTCTCAATAAAGCAAACAGAAAACACACGATACACTGAATAAACCAAGATTGAAAGTAAAAAACATTCTTTCATTCTTTTCTTGCTTCTGAAGCGCAAACCTACTTCTTCCATCTCTGTTTTCATCTTTCCCTGATGGCCATTTTAGAAAAAAACGTATGTAATTAGATTAATAGATTACTGATGAAAACCAGAAATGCTAAGCACATGCTTGGGAAACTCTAGAGCTTTACAAATGCAATTTAAAATCCCCTTATCTTCAGAAATGTACTACTGCAATCATACCACTGCGATCAGCTGCACCACCTCTCATGATCCTTGCTACAATCACAGCTCCTGTATGCTCATCTCTTCTGATGGTAGCTCCCTGAAATAAAACATACCCCCCCGCAAGTAACCGTAAGAAATTTGCTTTGAATACAGCAAGCAGTGAAATAACACGTACACTATTACGTCTTTTAAACTGGAATTAATTTCTTCTATGGGTTTACTCTTTGTCCTTGATGATTTACACCATTATTCAACTTTTGCCCAGGCCAACTGATTACAGGAAGGTGCACAGACCTTCCTTTCTGCTGACTTTCCTGAGTGCTTACACTTCCTACATTACTGTGGTCATACAAGTCACTCAAGTGTGCAAAACAGCTTACTGGAACAAATTCTCTCTTCATCTTCTAAATCTTTATACAATACAATCAGCACTTTTATATATAAAAGCAACAAGTCAAATGATTAGATTTTTTTCCCTTCTCCTACCTCTACTGGCAATATAAAGCTTTAATCAGGAATTAGGTCACTGCTCTCTTCTACTACTGTGATTTCTATTACAAAAATCAGATTTCTTCCCCCACACCATTGTTTTTTCTTAGGAAATCAATTCTTCCATTTCCATTTGTATAAAATTAATACCTTGACAATATAATGCTTACATACAGGTATCACACATACATCACTTTCATGCAAATTAATATATTAAGTCATTGAATGTTAACTACAGTATGGAAAAAATTAATACATATAATAAGCATAATTGCTTCAACATACACAGTTTCTTCACTGTGTTTCCTGTGCTAACTGGCATTATAAACTCATGTTCATAAAGCATCTCAATGCAAAATTGTTTTCGTATATTTACCAAATTTTTCTTTTTATGTTATTTTACTAGCTTCAGAACACTGCTAGTTTTTGAATGCTATTTGATGACATCTTCAAGTATCTCCTCCATACTAACAACAACACTCTTGCACTATAGAGTTTAATGACTAGAGATTGGTTATCTAATATGTACCAAAGGTTCTTTGTTTTTCACTAGCCGAACAATTTTCACTGATTCCTCATCAAAATCATCATCAAAATTATCAGGTAGAGGTGGAAGGGCTGGGTCAAAATTCTTCTGTGCTACAGTGTCATGTACTACAAGCATTGCCTGCATAAAGGAAAGAAAAAACAGTAATGTAATGGAATAATACTACAGTTCCCAGTTGTCATGTTTCCAGTATTACAGCAAACTTAAACCTCTCCCTTTCTACCCTCACCATAAATACTCCAAAAAAAATTTAGCAATTATCCATCATGTAAACTATACACTGGTATATGTTGATATTTAAAATAAATCCAGGCAACAACAAATCTCAGCCTAAAAAGAACTTTAGTGGACTATGAAAAGCAAAAAGGTTTCCTTTCCTTTTCTGCTCCCTAAGAAAACATTAAGGAGGGGAGGAATGGAAGACAGCACGGTGCATTACGCAGGGAAGGCTGACACTGTCTCTATTCAATTTCCTTCGCACTCTAAAGCCAGGGCAGGAAATCACAGTGGAATAGGACTACAGTTTGCAGGAGGTTTTTCCTTTCTCTTAGGGAGAAATTCAGTATAATTCTTCTGTTACAAAATGATCTATTGCAATTCTGCAAAGGAATTCTGTTAAGGTCTCCAATGTGTTTTTTACCCTGAGATGCGGTGTTGACAACAGCTGAAGCAGCTCTTTTTCTTCATTATTCACTGGTGCTGTCTGCAACTCTTCTATTACCTTTAAAATAAAAATTTACAACCTCAAAATTAAAGGAATCCACCAAAAAAGATCATGTATTTGTATTTCTGCTGAGTGTTTCCTAACATGTATCATCCATCAAAGTAGTGTGCACAGATCAAAACTGATTCCAGTCAATAGTGCATGAAACCTGAAAGAAACCAAAGCTTCTTCAGCTATTTTTATTAGCACAGGAAGACAGTGTTAAAAATCAGAATCATAACCCCTAAACATACATTTTAAGAGTCATTCCATCAATATAATTTCAGGAACAAGTTCTGAAACTTTAAATTCTATATGGAATACGTAAATAATATATGAAATAACACTCATATGTTTGTACTATGATAAAAGACTTTCTTTCTGCAGTCATGTAGTATTACCCAAGTGGAACATACAACAGAACTTCTCTTGTTCCCCTGCAAAACCTGGATACCAAAATACACCCTGGAGTCTCAGGCCTTCCAAACAAAAGATTACAGAAATAATGGAGACACTTCTGCACTGGGCTGATTGGGTGGGAGGGGAAAGAAAGTAGGGGAGGGAGGAGGAAGGGAAAATGGTTTGAGGCAAGAGATTTCCTTATCCTGTTAAGGGTTCTAAATAGGAAATCATAGTTCTGTAAAAAACTTCTCCTCTGCTATTCTGAAGATGGAAATTTTGTATGACTTGACAGGTAGCAATGCCGAAACCTTTGTGGAGGCAGTATACTCTATGTGGAAAAAGGGAGAGGGGGTATGCCACAGGCTAAGATGGGGCATTGGGGTCTCCTAACTTTGAAAAGGGAGGAATTCTAGTTCCCAAACATGCCACTGCCCTTTCCTACACCATGGAAGAAAACAGGTACATGGGACTTGTGAAGAGCCATCAAATGCAGTGTAAATTTCACTTTTTCAGGCACATGGCATCATGTTACACACAAGTCTAAGATACAGCTTTGCTCTGTGAACAGACTAGGGGATGAACTGATTGAGAGCAGACCTGCGGAGAATGATTTGGGGATACTGGTAGATGAAAAGTCAGGTACATTATGGCAACATGCACTTGCAGTACCCCAGACTGCACAAAGAGAAGCATGGCCAGCAGGTCAAGGGAGGTGATTCTCTCCCTCTACTCTTGTTCTCATGAGACCCGCCTCCACCTGGAGTACAGTGTCCAGTTCCAGGGTCCCCATACACGGACCTGTTGGACTGCATCCAGAGGAGGATCACAAAAATGCTCAGAGGGCTGGAACACCTCTCCTATGAGGAAAGGATGAGACAGTTGGGGTTGTTTAGCTTGAAGAGAAGGTTCTGGGGAGACCTTATTGCTGCCGTTCAGTATATAAAGAGGGCTTACAAGAAATAACAGCTCTTTACCAAGGCCTGTAGTGACAGGACAAGGGGCAGCAGTTTTAAATTGAAAGAGAGCAGATTTACATTGGATATAAGAAAGGATTTTCTTTTTATGATCAAGGCGGTGAGATGCTAGAATATCTGAGTGGTGAGATGCTGGGAACAAGGTTACCCAGAGAAGTTCTGGATGCCCCACCACTGGAAATGTTCAAAATCACGTTAGACAGGGCTTTGAGCAATCTGATCTAGTGAAAGATGGCCCTGCCTGCAGCTAGGCATTTAGAGATCATCTTTCAAGGTCCATCCAGCCCAAACCTGTTCACTCTATGTGAACAGCAATGTTGCTTGGGTTGTAACAGTATTAAGTCTGAATGTAAGACTGAATGCTTAGCTGGGATAGTCTATTGTCAAGAAAGGACTGAACGGTTTTTGCAACCTCTCCCTTATGAAGGCCATTAATAATATCCTTTAATTCTACCTAACTGTGTCCATCTTCACTAGACATTTAATGACTTGGTATTTTTCAGCTCTCATTTCCTTCATTAATCATGCCTACAGATTACAAAGACAGTTGGGGAAGATGAGAAATATGTACAAATACAGTACAATTGCAAAGTTTTGATTTGTTAGAAAAGCAGGCTTAAATAACAGGAAAATTAGGAGACGAATTTTTACTCACATCTTCAACTAATCCTGATGCACTATGTAAAACAGGAGTTGGACTCTGTCTTTCATAATGACGGAGTTTTTCATGAATCTGAAAAAGATTATTCATGGATATTTTTACAGAGAGATACAAAACATTCCAAATATACCTACACTGCAATGTTTTTCTATTTAAGGAATATAATTTATCTGAGATGTATCAGAAAATTAATCTCTCTTGGTGTTATTTTTGTTTTGTTTAGGAGTCTTTCAGTTTTCTTTTTCCTCATTATAGTTTCACACAGCCAGAAAATCTGTTAAGACTTTAAGGAAAAAATGAAGCCATTTCACACTACTTATTAGCTATGGGGCACTGTATCTTCATTTTAGCAAGGAGAGCAGAAAAATTTATTTCTGAATAAAATATGCTAATTGTCAAACATTGTTAATGTTTGTGCTTAAACACATATATGCTTTGGTTGGTAGGGAATTCTTTAAAAAAAAAAGCTTTGGCAAAGTAAATGGTTGATAAATCAAGAGAATAGAGAATAAGTAAACTGTAAGGAAAATGTACATACATAAATGTAAACTTTTACCTTCATCAGGTAGCTGAGACTCCTTTCACTGAAGACATCCCTAAGGAATCCCATTTCCTCTTTATGATTTGAATCAGGTCTTAGCTGAGATGTCAAAAGGGCCAAAGTTTCATGCAATCCTAAATTTAGATTCAGGACAGAACAAAAACATTATACACAGCATTTCTCACAGGACCTTCTACTGCAGACTTAACAGTTACTACATTTACTTGGGTACCATCTTGGTGATCATCAAATTTGCAGAGAGACTTGTGTTTAGCTACCACTCATTTTGCAATGCCCCCGTCATAAGCGGCAAGCACAGCATTATATTAAGGCAAAAGCTACCAAAGCAATACATATTTTTAAAAACGTTATCTTTGAAGTTTCCTACTTCATGTAATTACTCTTTGTTTTTAGAACAACTAGCCCTCTTACAAACTTTGAACGATTGGTGCCACAGCAGACTCTCAAAATGACTGAACCACCTCCTTTGTTGCACAGGTACCAGCTCTAGTTCCCCAGCAACTTGGCTTGCAAATGTTATCCTGCCCTTGCTACCTCTGGGGCACCTGTAAGAAGCCAGGTCTGACCAGAGAAGAAAGGGCTGGTGTAGATTTCCACTGTGGTGGAAGAAAAGCTTGTGACTAGCTTGCTAAAAAGTGTTTAAATCACCAATATTCCAATTTTGCAGTGCACAGGGCCAGACAAATGCTAGGTTTTTCCTGGTGAACCACGTCTGGGAAGACAAGATCAAAACAAAACAGGGAAAAAAAAAAGAAAAAAGGGGGAGGGGATTAAAATCTGTTCCTGTGGCTATTCGCTCCATGAACTTTAGAGTGACTTGGATCCAGGAGACTCAAACTCACTTCTGTTTTAACACTCAGTATCATTTAGTATGTATGACTTCACCGTGGGTAGCATACTGGAGAAGCTGGTTAGGTAGCCTTGAATGAAATAATTGATTTTAAGTCAAAAGGAAGAACATTAACAAAGCTTACCAACCCCTGTTCAGAAAATATTAAGAAGTGACACAGCAAGCAGTAGATATATATGGGCTGATCTTTAATAAGCATGTGTAGAAACCACTGTTATATAGGGAGGTCCAAGTTGGTCCACAGGAGCCTGTCTATCAGAACATATTCAGGTGTTCTAGGGTTCTTAGGAAACTGTTTCCTGACAAACTTTATTAATTTTCACCTTTTACACTCCACGTTCCTTCTTGTAGGTAATTGCTAAAAAAACCCCTCTCGTTGAACTCTCTTAATTCTATTATATTTGACTCCAATTTGAATTAATTTCATGTGTGAAACACATACGCTAAGATTTCAGTTACTGTTCTGTTGAAAGCACACAGACTAGTTACCTGAGTCTTCTGAAAGCACTGGCATGGCTTTGTTCTTAATCTTAGAGACAAATGTTCCACTTAAATCAACACGATTGTTTCTTCTTTCTGGACTGCGATTCAGAGGCAGTCCTGAAATGAGCAAACATAATACCTAAGCTCAAGCATGTGAGAAAAATGTCAAGCATGTAAAAATAGCAAACTCCTAGTACCTCTTTCTCTCAAGTTTTCAGTTTAACCTGAGTCAGAGTTCTGCACTTATTCTGCTATGCAAGTAGCAAAATGAAAAATACTAGGTTATGTAATAATCATATTGTATCTTTGGCTGATGCTAAAGAGTACCTCTCAAGATAGATAGTTTCAACAGCTCTAAGTAACTGTCCCAAAAACCAGAAAAGAACGGATGTTTAAAAGCAATGAAAAATATCATATGCAGAAACAGAGCATGCACAAAGATGCCACATGAGAAGATGTTCTGGGGCTTTCTAAAAGCACATCTCAAAGAAATTTACATCCCCCTGGAATTCTGATGAAGATCATGCTACAGTTACATGCAGCTCATTAAAGCTAGAACGACTGTCACTCCACCAACCTTGGTCACAGGTACTACAGATGTTATAAAAAACAAGTCTACTTCGACTGCCCAGAAATTGCTTTAGATCCTTTTACTGCAGATTTCTGCTGTCACTGAGAGCAAATGGCTCCAGAACAACTTTAAAAAAAACAAAAAGACCAAAAAAACTGCATCTATGCTTGTAATTGCCAGTCCAAGATGAAACACTGAGTTTCAGGGCACTTAATCTTGTTCATGCTTATAAAATTAATCAGGTTAATATTTGCATTAAAATAAACTTCCATAACAGCACACAAACTCCAACTCTTTGCTAAATACAATAAAGGATGCTTCTTGTGTTTCTCTTTGTAGATAAATCTCTGTTATTTTGATTCCATGAAACAAGTTTAATGGTTTTCCTATTCAATACTTTTTTGATTAGCTGCCTGAAAATACCACAGTACTGCATGGCACACTGGCATACACCTATTCAGCATTTTCTAAATTCCTGAGTTTCTCTACAATGTACTGGAAATATTAAGCTCAACAGTTACCTGGATCTTACACCCTGTATTTTCTACCACAATGATTAATTAATCCACCTGGGCATCAAAACATAACTGAGTTCTCTAAGTAAATGAACTGAGTTCTCTAAGTAAATGAACTGAGTGTTGAAATTTCACTCTAATCCATGGATCGTACTCCAGTGTATTATATATACCCTTATTTAAATATTCTTATTACCCATTGCTTAGAAGAATGCAACATTTCACCCCACACACATACTTCATGGAAAAAGAAATGTATAGGCAATTCATTCAACTGCTTTGGTTCCTTGACTCTGGCATTCGACATATATTTAAAATCTTCTCAAATTATTAAGAAAGAGAATTTTAATTGCATGCTCTAGCTTTGCAATAATGTGTGCTTCCTACAGACAAACCTATTTAGCACCAAACCCCAAGAAAACCCCAATTATTTTCCAAATTCTTAGTGGAAAAGCAGCCCCCACAAGAACCTGGAAAACACACATTTTAGCATCTTAAAAACCTGACAGCAAACTCAGGAGCATCAGAATTAATCGAGTTAGGCACAGCAATCAAGATGGAGGCTTCCCCTAGAGATATTTTTCATGCTCTGTAAAAATACTGCTACACAGGGCTGACTAGAATGAACACTCCAAAGAATGAAAAGCATTCCATATCCAGGCCAATACTCAGGGCTGGTTCTTAAAGGTATTAAAATCCTAGCCTGTGATATTTTGCAAGATGGTCTCAAAACCATGAATCTGCCCTCTCACCATTGTAGTACGAATAGGCTTAAATACACTTTTCCTCTTTAAAAATATCTACCATAAACCATCATTAGTTTTTCACACGTATCTTTGCCCAGCAGCTCCCAAGATGGAACGCCTGAGGCACCTTCCTCACCTAGGAAAAGGACTACTAGTATTTGGAAAGGGTTAAGTAAACTGAACTGATGCTCTACATGTGGTTAAAGTAGGAGATTAAACAGAAGAATAATATGATTTGGCATATCCCCATCACCTTGCAAAATAAATCTATTGTGGCGCACAGCCTAATACAACAAAAAGCTTCTGTAATCCAGATAGTATCATTCAAAGCTGTAGTTGCTTTCAAAAAGCAACTGCAGTTTAAAATTTTTCATAACCCTAGCGATCAGGTCAGAAAATACATCTGTATGCTAACAAGGCCATCGCTGATAGCCATTACACACGATTTCTGCTCTTATCCAAATCTGAGTGAAGCAGTTTTTCGCTGGGCACCGTACCTACTCTAGCACTAAGACAGACGACTCTGGCGGCTAACCGAAGCATGAAAAAACCCACACATCGCTCCCTGTTCGGCACCACGGGGCCAGGCTCTTCCTCCGAGACCCCGCATCAGGCGCGCGGCTCCCCAGCCCAGCGCTCGGGCCCGGACACAGCCCGTGACCGGCGCTGCAGACTCAGCCAGCCACCCCTCAGGCCACCCGGGGGCCCGGCGGACACCCCGGCAGAGCACGACGAGGCCGCACCGGCACCTCCGGGCAGGGCTTTCCCGCCTCGGAGAGAGCTTTACGTGAGCTTCGCCGCGCTCGGGCACAGGTGACTCTGCCAGCGGCGAGACTTGCGGGGCCAGACCCCCTCACAGCTCGACGGCGTACGGAGTGAGGATACGTCTCGGACCAGACTTCCCGCACGCCAGCAGCGAGACGACTCTTCCTGACCTGCTTCCCCAGCCGCAAGGCCGCACTCAGCGAACACCCCGCAGCTCCACCTCCGCCAGGTACGGCCCCGAGTCCTCGACCTCGGACTGAGCGCGCCCCGCAAACCCAGCAGACTCGCGGGCTCGGCCTCGCGGGCAGCATCAGAGCCTAGCCCGATCCCGCCGGCCCGCAAAATGGCGTCGGTCCGGCCGCCTCCGCAGGTACCGCGGCGCGCCTCAGGACCAAAGCTGCCGCTGGGCCACCGTTACCTGCGGGAGTGGGCCAGGTCTGGGCTCGTGCCCAGCTGGAGGCTGCCCCGGCCGGCCGCGGAGCACCTCCCGGCGCTCACGTCCCCGTAACCTGGTGTGCACCTTGCTCATGCGCCCTTAGAGCCGTTCTACGCACCGCCTCCCTTCCTCCCCCAACCTGCCATCGGCCTGGAGAGTGGCCGGGCTGCCTGGAGGGGGCTGGAGCCGGCCTGCCTCGTTCCGCACCGTCGGCGGGTCGCAGCGAAACCGTGGCGTAGAGTCGGGGCGTCAGTGCACCGTCAGGTTTAGGGGCTGCGGGCCTCAGGGGTGGCGGTTCCGAACGCGGCTTTCCCGTGAAGGGCCCCACGCGCCCGCAGGGCAGCTCAGTAGGACTCCGGGGCGCCGTACGGACCCGGGCCGTTGCGTCGGCCCGGGCTCGAGAGCCCCCTTTTGTGAAGTCACCTTCGGGGAGTAAGTATCGATGGTGGCGGTCGTAGCAGTCTAGTGCGCTAGCCAGCAGTTGCCAGATGTGCAGTGGCATTGGAAGACTTGGAGGACACTGCAGTGTTCCCGATTTTTTTATAGGGGGATTCATCCCAAGAGGGTGCAGCATTGGAGCATGCACAAAAATACTTGGGGCAAATCGTGCTGGTGAATGTCTGGTGTCCAGGAATCGAGGGAGCAGAAGCTCACGGACTGATGGAATAGGACAGTGGGTAGGGCATGCTCAAGAGGTGATTAGGCCTTAAAGGTGAAGACAACCTGTACTCAATGAAGTAAAAGGGGTAGCCAATGGAGACGCAGAAGGTGAGGGTCACTGGAAATCACAGTATGGCAGAAGATCTGCTAGACTCTACAGAGGTAGTACACTTTTTTTCCGAGAAAATAAATGTTATTTGTGCAGAAAAATTCACTACGCCAGAGGTCGATGTCCAAAAGGGAGACACAGGAGTCCTGTAACTTTATTTGAATAAAGGGAAAGAATCCACTAGTCCGTACCACATGGGGTCTCCCTCGAAGTTTTGGAGGACACAGCCTCCTTTTATCCTAAATACCCGTCCGCAGGTTGCTCTCTTCCTTTCCCCATTGGCTGAGGTACTAGGAAGTTACAGACTTCCCGAACCATCTACTACATATTCCCCCTTGAACATGTATTCCCCCTGCGTCATGTGTCGTATGACCATAAAGTGAGCTTTAAGCCCACCCTGGGTGGAGAAGTTACTATTCAGAAGTTTATTAAGCCTGCGGATTTTCTATTAAAGTTTAAAAGTTCAGGCTGTTTGTGTTCTGTGGGTCCACCCGGAGTCAAACAGTCTGGGTTCTGTAATAAACCTGCAGCTTGAGGTTGGCAGAGACATTGACTCATTAACGCTCATTCTTCTTAATGACCTTCACCCACCCAGCCGTTTGAAAACACATTAGCACCCATCTTTCATATCAAATGGGAATATGACTCCTGTTTTGAAAGACCAGCACATTAGTAATCTATATCAAAGCCCCATGATACGCATCCGTATTATACCAAGATGCAACTCTGCAAGGCACTACTACTCCAGTATTTTATCTACAAATTCTATCTGCCCTGGCAGTAAGCAACACAGGGGTTTGTCCAGGAAGACCCAGGCTCCTACTTTCTACCTGACATTATGAAAAGCAGCTAATATAGTTTACAGTCAGGATGTATCCACATGATTAATATGTGCAACCTGGGAGGGAGTTCAGGAGGGGGAAATCAGGGGAAGGTGCTTCCATGATGGGCATACCCAGTATTTCTCCTCTGAACAAAAGAGCATAAGGTTGCCCCGCTAGTGAAGATGGTGTCTGCAGGCAAGCAGTATGGGTCTTCTGCTAATTATTCTCCAGCATGCCCCAAGGTGCTGTTTACACAACAGTACAGACAGAGCTCCTGTTATTTTGAAACATAGCTTCACCACTGCAGGCCCCAGTAATACTACTACCTGTAATGGCAGAAATTCATACTGAGCATATTACTGCTTGGCTTTGCTAAGATGTGCTAGATCTGTACAGTGCAAGTCGGCATTTTGCTGATCCACATACTTCTCTAGCAAAAAGATTTATGTTAATGGGAATTCAACCAGTACATTTTTGCCCTGGCTGAGGTCATGGAAGAACACAGCACTGCTGTTCCATCTTCCCTTCTGTGTGAAACTGAGACAGTTACATCAGGTTTGACTGACCATATGAAGTGCAGTTGGAGTGAGAGCAAAGCACCTGTCCATTCTGAAGGCAAAACGCAGGAGCATTCTCAAACATAAGAGCCTTTACACTGGGCAGGGAGCTATGCAGGAGTGTAAAGATTCAAGTTTTAACTTTGGTACCCATGGCCTTTTATGACTATAACCCATAATCTCTAGGTAAACTCCATCAACTTTGTTCAGCATGTCTGAAAGGAGTCCACTGAAACTGAGATTTATGCCACTGACACAAATGCCAAAATATTACTCTGCCACATATATTTAAAAATACTTGTTTATGCTTTAGCATTTGGTGAAAATACTGAAATTAGACTTCAGGCAGATGAATACTTTGTTGAGTTGCTGGTCTAGGACTGAAGCAAAACACAGTTGCCATCTACTGCAGACTCATTTTTTAAAATCTCAGTAGCTGCAGGCTCTGGTTTTGTAATGACAATGCGTTGCTGAAAATCAGGTGTTGATATGACTGACCTGAATGATAGTACTATTCATCTACAGATGAGAATTAAAATACTGATTATTTTTGAGAGACATTAAAAATAATAAATGCAGTGCAGGGAAAAGTCAGTAGCATAGCCTGATTTCAAGCTCGTAATGCCTTAAATATTTAACACTGCTGACAATGTCCACTGAAAACACTACAGCCGGATTGTGATTGCTTAAGCTTCTAGGGAAGGGTCTTTTGAACAGCTTCTGTGTTAAGCAGGAATGCCTAGGCATAATTACAGTCTAACTCCGATGGACTAGGCCTCGTTTACTTGTGAGGAGAAAGTGAGGAGAAAATGAGGAATGTGTCTTTACAAATAAACTGTGAACCTGGTTATAGATAAGGCCGGAGACAGACCAAGGCCTGGAAGATTAGCCAGCAGGAGGAACTACCATAAAGCAACTGAGAAATGTTACTAATTGACACGGTGCCTGGACA